>JAPFUF010000281.1:0-49003 GCA_030780645.1 Aschersonia sp. MBC 508 | reverse complement strand
TCTCTCTCTCTCTCTCTTCCTTCTTTTCTGACCCTCTCTCTACCCTCTCCCTCTCCTTCTCCTCTTGTTATTCTTATTCAAGGCCTTCATTTTTATTCTCATCTTGACTAACCCTCAACCCTCCCGGATCGAACAAAAAAAGTCTATGGCGGCGGCACGGTAGGACTCATGGGCGAAGTCGCCAAGACAGTCTGCTCCATCAACGGGCCCGACTCGGTCCACGGCATCATCCCCGAGGCGCTCGTCCATTACGAGCGCGACGGCACCTACCAGACGGTCAACACCAACCAGCAGGTCGTCCCCACCGAGGCCGTCTACGGCCGCACCACCGTCGTCAAGGACATGCACACGCGCAAGAAGCTCATGGCCGAGCAGGTCTTTGCTGGCGGACCCGGCAGCGGCTTCATCGGCCTGAGCGGCGGCTACGGCACCCTCGAGGAGGTCTTCGAAGTCATCACCTGGAACCAGCTCGGCATCCACAGCAAGGGCATCTGCCTGCTCAACATTGACGGCTACTGGGACGGAATTGTGCAGTGGCTGGCCAAGGCGTCGGAGCAGGGTTTCGTCAAGGCCGGCAACGAAAACATCGTCGTCTCGGCCACCAACGCAGAGGCCGCAGTGAGCGCACTGCGTCACTACACGCCCTCCGAGGCCACCTTCAAACTCCAGTGGGGGAAGCAGTGAGCCGCCGAGAACTTACCGGAATAGAGAACCCTCTAGACTGATAGACAGGGAGGGCAGACGATGGCATGAAGCTAGACACATGTGCCTCCATCTTCCCGGCCCTGGCAGGCCTCCTAGTGTTCTGTGCGTCTCCCGCCATCACGTTTCGCACTTCCTCCATTTCAAGGCGTTGCACTACACGTTGGCCAAAGCCTCGTGGTCGATACGGAAAGGAGGAACGGGAGCCGCGCATCAACACATGCATCGCCAAAGCATCCACGTGCTTGGCCCTGGCTTGGATATGACAGATATACAATGTACCCATATTTTCCATGGGCAGAGACTGACCTTTGTAACAATACATAAAGTAGCCAAACCCTTTTGCAGGTTTGGCCGAAACTTGTCTAAAAGGGGAAAGCACCTGCTCACAGGCCGGCCAGACGGTGTGGGCAGACTGTAAATCTTCGTGATTGGTACATGACCCAGAGTCCCGTTTCCATCTCCAGTCCTCCCGATTCTTGCTTTGCTTTCAAGTATCCACGTCCATCGTCTCGTCTCCCTCGCCGGCGCCGCCGCCACCACCACCACCGGCTTGACTGTCTCCCACGGCATCAATCCACTGCTTGACCTCAAACTCCTCGTAGAGCTTGAACGGCTCAAAATCCGTCTTGTTGCCCTGTCCATCTCCCGTCGCCACGCCCACCAACCCGACCGACGTGTTTTCCACCGTCAGCTCCTTGTCCTGCACCAAGCTCTCCCTCAGCGCCCGGAGCCCATGCTTCACGAGCTCCTCCCTCGAGCAGTCCGCAAACGCGTCGACGTGCCTCTCCAGGTACGTCCTGGCCATCTGGCTCCTCGCCCCAATCGCAAAAGCCACCATCTCCTCCGTCATGCCCGACGGCTGGAACTCAAAAAGATGCGGCCCCTTCTCGTCCACCCCGGCCACCAGCAATCCCACGCCGTACGGCCGCTTCCCGTACATTTGCGTGTTGATCTGCGCCTTGTCGCCAATCATGTCGACGAGGGACCGGAGCGGGATCGCGCGGCCGTACGTCAGGCGGTGGCCCAGACACTGCTGCTTCATAAAGTTGGAAAGCACGCGCGCGTCTGACGTGAGGCCTGCTATGGCGATTCCCGCGTGTTCGTCGACGGAGAAGAGCTTCTTTTGGTATGACGATAGTTCTTCGGCGTTTCTCTGTTTTCACATCGGAGCGGCGTTGCTGTTAGCGTGTGTTCTCCCGTACTCCTCCTCCTCCTCCCAAGCCAGCCCCCCCCCCCTTCTCTCTTTGTCGTTGTGAAGCTAGGGGCTTCCTGAAAAGTGCTTGGGAAAAAAAAAAATAACGTTGCAGGTTGGTGCGTGGGCTGGTCAAACTTGCCTTGACGGCGCACAACACGGCGTGCGTCTTGCTGACGATGCCCACCACGACGGATCCCTGCTTGACCGCCTCTGCGGCATACTCGATCTGAAATATTCTGCCTTGCGGCGAGCTAGAAAAACCGAAGCAGGGAGTAACATGTCAGCTGTTGTCTGGTCGCTGGGGTAGCTCAGACACGGATGGCCCCGGCTGGATGCGAATGAGAGCTTCCAGAGCTGAGCTTGATCTTAGGCTTGAAGTTACGTACAATGTGACGGAGTCGTTGTCGTAATTGTTTCTGAACATCTTGGCTTCGGGAGCACACTCCGATCACTTGCTCGTAAGGCGAATGTCGATCGTGGACGATGAGGGGAGCTGCTCGGGAGCGGATTGGGTGGCCTGTGTCGTCGCTGCGGCCAGGCAACCCTGAGCTTCGTCGACTCTGGACCAAGCTACAGTAAAGCAATGGCGCCTCGGCCAGTACTGCCGTGGATAAGCCGCCACACCGCCTGCTCTTTTAGTCAGCGGACTGGAACTGACGGTACGACCACAGAAATTCAATGTGTACCGGGCGACATCACATCACTACCAATACGAGATTGCACTGTAATTTACAAAAAAGCGGCAATGCGTTTTTTATTACTTGGAATCCTCAGTCGACTCTGGCTGTCCAGCCTTAGTTGTGAGGCACGAAGCAATTGAGACCAGGGGCTGTGGTAATCCTCCATACATCCGTGTCGTGGTCTCATTCCCTCCATGCTTTTCGGCCGTAAAAATGAAGGCGAGAGCTGTTTGCAGCTGGCTGTGCCCGATCGCGATCCATAGCTTGTGACGAGTGTGACATTGACCATGTCTCCTCAATATGAACCGTCAAAAGCCTATCTATTGGCTTTCTTTTCCCCCAGGTCTATGTTCATTAGCTCTCCTCTCTGCCCCAAAGCGCCCCCATATGGGGGAACCCGATGAGCAATTCCGACCAGAGAAACCGAGTAAATCCACTTTTGTCTACATCTTCACGGCGATAACATGACCCTCTATCGTGACAGTGAAAATGTGCCCCTCGAAGGAGAAACCGTGCCTCTATGGGCAGAAAGAAACATGCAGAATCGTGATGCTCGTGACCGGACCTGTGTTTGGGATTTCAGATCCATCGTTCACCACGTTTCCGCCAGTGACTTCGTGTTCCGCCAAGTCTCGATCTAAGGGGTATCAAAAGAGGAGGGTGACGAAATCAAATCAAATGCAATCTAACAGATGCTTCGTGAATGCCCCCTGACCGTTACTGCCATAAGGCCGGCAAACCGTGTCGGCACTCGTCAGTGTCTGCGGGTCATGATGTCGCCGTGTCGTCGAAAAGTCGATAGAAACGAATATAAATCAACCAGAACAAAGTAAGTTGAAAGTGATGTACGCGTCGGAAAGAATAGCGCAAAAAAATCAGTGAACCTGCTTGATCACAGGTAGCAAGATGTCGGCCAGGCATTTGTCGCCGGCGCCCGACTTCGATCGAGCCGCATTTCCCTGTTCAATAGGTCCTACCACCAGGACTGGGCACCTGGACCACCAGGATTGCCGTAGCCGCCACCGTTGCCGCCACCGCCGCCGCCGTAGCCGCCGCCGCCGCCGTAGCCACCAGCTTGAGGACCGCTGAAGCCTCCTCCGTAGCCGGAGCTTTGCGGAGGGCCGCCGAAACCGCCGCCGCTGTTGCCGCCGAAACCACCGCCGCCGCCGCCGCCGCCATACTTGCGGAAGTCGCGGGTGGCACCGCCACGGCCGCCGCCGCCTCCTCCCCGAGATCGTCCACCACGACCTCCACCGCCGAATGAGGACTCGCGAGCAATAGCTTCCAAGAATGGAGGGACCTCCTGATTGGCCTCTTTCAGAAGATCCATGAGCTCACGGACAATTCCACGGTTGCCACGGTTGAAGAAAGCAGTGGCGATACCGGTGTTTCCTGCTCGACCAGTACGACCGATGCGGTGCACATAGTCATCAACATCTGTAGGGAGATCGTAGTTGATGACATGCGTCACATTGGGAATGTCGAGACCACGAGCGGCAACTGCTGTGGCGACAAGAATGGGGCATCGGCCATTGCGGAAGAATTCGAGCGCACGCTCACGCTCACGCTGCGTGCGGTCGCCGTGAATAGAGGTGGCGGGGAAATTTTGGTTAATGAGAAAGTCGGAGAGGGTATCTGCCATGCGTTTGGTCTCAACGAAAATCAGGGTTAAGCCTCCTGCATGAGTGTGAAGAATGTCAAGCAACACGGATCGCTTATCAATATCTTCAACAAATTCAACCTTTTGGGTGATGTTCTCCGAGGTAGAACCCACTCGCCCAACAGACAAGAATACGTAGTCCTTCAAAAAGTCTCGGGCGAGCATCTGAATGTCGCGTGGGAAAGTAGCAGAAAACATGAGCGTTTGACGGTCGGCGACGGTGGGCATGTCTTCACCCTCGACGATGCGGCGGATCTGGGGCTCGAAACCCATGTCGAGCATGCGATCGGCCTCGTCCAAAACAAGATACTTAATGTTGCAAAGAGAGATACGCCCACGCTCAAGAAGATCGACAAGGCGGCCAGGGGTGGCAACAAGGAGATCACAGCCTCTCTCAATCTGCCGGAGTTGAGAGCCGATGTCAGCGCCACCGTAAACGACACAAGGACGGACCCAGGAACGATAGGCGAATTTTCGAGATTCGTCGTAAATTTGAGAGACAAGCTCACGGGTGGGAGCCAGAATCAAAGACGTGGGATAAGCCTTGCGCTGACGACCAAACTGGCCGGCAGCATTAGCTGGCACAGCCGAAGGGCCGTTAATGAAGGCTTGAGAAAGGATAGGGAAGAGGAAGCCACCCGTCTTTCCTGAACCCGTCTGAGCACAGGCCATGAGATCGCGACCACCCATGACAATGGGAATCGAGTACTTCTGAACGGGAGTGGGAACCTTGTAGTGAGCCAACTCGATATTGCGGCAGAGATGTTCATCCAGAGGCGGTGTAGAGAACTGGGTGACGGGCTCGGGCACATCATGGCCAGAAGCTTCGACAGGGATGTCGTCGTACTTCTCGAAATTGATACCGGTGTGTTGCTTAGACGGATCGTCAATGGCACCAAAAAGTTCGCGTTCCACCCTGGCGTTGGAGGGACCGGGAACGTGTTTTCCATCACGCCACTGGCCGTCACCGGAACCTCTGGCAGAATATGATTGACCGCCACCTTCTTGGCCACCAGCACCAGCATGGCCACCACCGCGGCCTCCCCATCCGCCGCCACGACGGTTGTTCTGAAAGGGAGGAGCACCACCCTCGGGCCCGTTGCTCCAATTGTTCTGACGACCGCCGTAGTTGTTGTTGCTGCACGATCAAGTTAGCTTAGATGCCAAAGCATGTGATCAACTGGAACCAGCGAGGCCAGAGGGGGCAAGACGGGGATCGAGGAGTGCAATACTGACCCGGCCCAGGTGCTGTTATTCAAACCATTTGGTGCTCCGTTGGGAACTACACCAGGTGCGCCGTTGGGAGCTCCATTAGGCATGGGACCATTGTTCGGAGGTGGTCCAGAAGGTCGGTTGCGCAAGTGAGGAGGAATATAAGATCGTTGCTGGCCTGGAGGGCCGTTGCCAAGGTTCAGACCTCCCATGTCGAGTTGATCAGCCATGATGAGTTTTTCTTTTATTTGAATCGTCAGGAGGTAGTCTTGTGAATGCAAAGATTGTCCCCGGATTTATCAAAGACGAGAGGCAATTGTGAAAAGATGGCCTCGTCAATATTATAGCAGAGAAAGATCACTTTCGCAAAGATGGCGAAAGAGCGAATGTCACCAAATGAAGTTTGTCTCTCGCTAGAATTTAATCAACGATGACAGAAACTTGGCGAGCGTTGAAAAGAACGAAAAGGACAAAAGGCGTGCCCCTAACTTTTTTTTTCGCTCGAGAAAATTAGTACACAGAGAGCCGATGCTTGTGCAGTCCCTCGAAGATCTCAAACTTCAAGGAATGAACAAGAAAAGACGGACCGGCTCTGAAATGCTTTTGGATGAGTGAGGATGAGGGGGGAAGAGGGGGGAAGAAATTGGAAGGGTTTGTGGTTGAGGCTTGTGTTGTGGGAGAAAAAGAAAATGGACGAGCGAGCCATTTGGAGGCGAAAGCAGCAAGGGGGGGGTGGTCTCCCGGAGAGGAAAAATGACTATGGCGGGTGGCCAAGAACGGGCTAGCGCCACATCGCGCAGTGTCAAAAATTTTTCCACCTCCCTGTGGTGCTCGTGCTTGCTTGCCAGCTTGCCTCGCTGGCGTGCGCTGCCAGCTGGCAGACGGAGTGGCCAAAGCCAAGGCCAAGGCACGGGCTGGCAGTCTCGGAAGGGATGCGGCAGCAGGAAAGTGGGAACATCTGGAGAGCGGGTGGAAACCGAGATGGCCTGAACAGCCACTGACAGCGACTGCAGCAGCCCCCGAAACCCGTCGTGGCCAACGAGACGTTCAAATGGCTTGGGTGCGGTGAGCGTGAGGCGGGAATCACCATGCTTTCCGAGGCTGCAGTGTCTGGTCGGGTCTCGTCTGGTCTCGTCTGCTCAGGAATGCGCCAATTCGTTGACGGTGGAGAGGCGACACCCGAACACGCCGACCCAAGCTCCATCACGGTTGGTTTGCATGTGCAGCTTGGTCCCTGCGGCCACTCCGCCCGTGCGATTCGCCAGCCTAGAACCCGGAGAAATACCTTCGAATACTCCCTGGTCATATTAAATTCTTCCTACTAAATGAGGCAGTGATTGCGCGCGGCCATTCCGATAAGTAGCCTCTTTCTAACGCTCGGTACAGCGAAAGGCCAACGCCAGTGCCGTGGCGCTCCTTGGCAGCGACAGAGCGGTCTGCCTCTGCTGTCCCTCACCTTCTTATTAATCCCAAAAGGCCGTCAGGCCTGTGCCACACCAACGGTATATCAATAGGAGTCGCCGCATGCACATTGATGCTTGCCGTCCGCCCCTCATGTGGGCCAGCATCGCCTGTTGCTCAAACTGCCGTTTCGGCTGGTCCCGATCACCAATTCTGCAAAATGTGTAACGGAGCAGGACCAGTCTTCATTCAGAACTCGTGTCATGGACTTTTTGCAGGCCAATACGTTACACGACTTGATGCAGTGAAATGTTCTGAGGCCTGATCGGCCGTTGCCAATTTCCTTCTGGGCCAGGAAAGGCTGTCCTCTAGCACGTCGATCACTTGGGAGGATGCGGCAGAAACAAGGGTATTTGCCGTTGAATAGAAAACTCCTGCATATGAAGGCATTTCAGGGCATGTACGCTCTCATGTCCGAGAGGTTTTGTGCCGTGCGTGTTTCGGTCGGTGCGGTTTTGCAGCTCGTTGTGACGTGAACCAGAAAATACCACGACTTGTCAAGTCGACATCGGGATGCAGCCAGCGCAATTTACTCTCCTACTTCTGTAGGTCAATAGTCAGCACATTTGGAGACATCATTGGGGAAATAGCAAAAGACTGAGGAGAAGTCGAGGCAACGGCCCTAGCGCGGCTTGATGAGCAAAATTAGACATCGAAACAAATCCCAGGCAAAGCCTACAAACTTTTCGAAACGGCGACAATGGCTCGTGCCGCCTCATCAGAAGCATTCAAATTCAACGACAACACAGGTCGTCCTGTCGCCGCAGAGAGGCGGCTTGTTCGACGACCAGATAGTTCATTGTGCACAATATGCTTGCAACACAGGCTCCCCGGTGCGAAGACGCCATTTCACATAGTCGCCTTTGAGGCAGGCAATGTTACAAGTCCTGTCTTTACTTCTGTCCAAAACCTAAGCGCTCTTCACAATTTTATCATTGTCAAACTCAAAGTCTATGATCCCATCCGCCTTGATAGCCTTGACTGTCATGCCCTTGAAATCTATCGGTAATCGCCGTTTCAATTCGTCCGTACACAACGTCAGCAACTTGATGCCTTGTGCGAAAGTGATGTCAGGATGGTGGTGCTTGTCGAGTATAGACAAGCAATAGTACCTGCGTAGTGGGGGAAATGGTTAGAATCAGCCAACCTAAGCCGCATTTCTACAGATGCAGGTGGCCAGTGACTCACTGAGCATAGCCGTGAGCGGCATAGGGGACCTCGGCCAAAGAAGCCAAGTAGTCGAGCCAGTACAGATGGGGCTGGCCAGTGATAGGATCAACACCGCCCATCAGGAGGTTCACATTGTAGGGATGGCGTGATCGCAGACTGGAAGCAAGTTCTCCACGCACGAAGTGAGCTAGACCAGAGGGCGACAGCTCAGTCTCGTTTCGCATTGAATAGAGCTGAGCATTTCTTTGGATATATTCGGCAAATTGAACTGGGGACGCATTAGCATCGAGTCTCGGCCATGGCTGCATCGAAACCGCTGCGTCTCGCTCGATCCATACCAGTATCTCCCGCTTCCCCGGAAAAAGCAATCATGGTGTGCTTGTTGAGAGGTCTCGTCTTGTCGTCGGTAGCTTTGAGGATCGTCGCGCCTCGCATGGCCGCATTGGAGGCGGCAATGATGGTAAAGTCCTTGCCAGTGATTCCCAACAAGACCTCCCTGGACGGCCGGTCAGAAAAGACAAGATTTCTTGACAGAATTGCGGCAGGCACGTCATGTGCACTTACATGTTGGCGTTGGGAAAGAATCTTTGCCGATGAGTCGTGTCGTAGTCCCTGACTGTCAAGACAATGAGGAGCTTGTCGTGGTGCTACGAGCTCCGGGTCTCCAGCAGTTGATAATGTCCAGCATAAACCGATTAGGCTGTAGCGCTCTCGCGCGTCAGCCAGCTAGCTGGTACTTGCTCCCAGGTACCCCAAGGCCCACGCCATTGGAGTTGTGCCATGCGTCACCGCCAGTCTAGCCGCACTGCAGTTGGCCGCTACCCCACGTCGGTCCATAGCGGGGCTACCATTTTCCGATCCACCGAGCTCGGGTTTTTTTTTTTTTTTTCCCCTGGGCAGCGATTCTCTGCGGTGACTGGGATTACTTGGTTTTTGGTCTGGGACGGGACAGGAAAGTGAAGAGCGGCGTCGTCAGATTTCTTTCAGGGCGCGCACGAACATGTCGTCCTTCTTCACCATTCCTGGGACCCAGAAGAAGCGGAAGCGGCCTGTCGCCCAAGATGCGCCAAAAAAGAAAGTTGCCCGTACCACCAAGAACACGGCGTCCTCCAAGACATCTGCTCGAGCCGGCACCACAGCGACCAGCAAGAGGAGAACGGAGCGAGATGACTCAATCTCCGGCAGCGACACCGACGAGAGCGACAGTATAGACAGTGTCTCTGACACGGGCAGTGACAAAGAAGCAGAAGACCGCCAGAGCTCCGACGACGAAGCAGAAACGGCGGCCGACAAGAGGCGGCGGCTAGCAGAGCGCTATCTTGAAAATGTGAAGCAGCACGTCGACGAGGCCGGCTTCGACGCTGCCGATGTCGACCGAGACAACATAGCCAGTCGCTTGGCAGAAGACGTGGCCGAGACCAAGGGACGAGTCTATCGCCAATTATCGTCTGAAATAGCCGTTGACAGGGTCTCGCAGACCTTCTTCCGGTCAAACACCAGTTCAATCACCTCGATTGCCTCGTGCAGTCCCTACATATACACCGTCAGCAAAGACCTGACGCTCCACAAGTGGAAGACGCAAGATCTTCCCAAAGATCAATTTCCCCAAACAACGAGGCGAAAGCCAAAGAAACCAGACGCTCCACCGAGGAAACGACCCGCACTCGAGGCTTGGATCCGGGGTGACAAGAGGAAGAGCAAAGACAAGAACTACAAGAGACATACCGGGCACATTCTGGCGGTGGCAGCTTCGCCCGACGGCAAATTTGTCGTCACGGGCGGTGAGGACAAGAAGCTCATCGTATACGACGCAGCCACCCTGCAGCCAATCAAGGTCTTGTCGCACCACCGCGATGCCGTCACGGCCCTCGCCTTCCGCCGCGGCACGAACCAGCTCTACTCTGCGTCAAAGGACCGGACCGTCAAGGTATGGAGTCTGGACGAGCTCGCCTACGTCGAGACGCTCTTCGGCCACCAGGACCACGTCGTCGACATCGACGCCCTCGCCCAAGAGCGGTGCGTCAGCGTCGGCGCCCGTGACAAGACAGCCCGGCTGTGGAAAGTGGTGGAGGAATCACAACTCGTCTTCCGCGGGGGCGGCGCCGACAAGAAGAACACCCCCAGCGGCGTTGATGCGCGATCGCTGCTGCACGAGGGCAGCATGGACCGCATCGCCATGATCGACGACGACCTGTTCGTCACGGGCAGCGACAACGGCGCCATCTCCCTCTGGAGCACCACCAAGAAGAAGCCCGTCTTCATCCAGCCCATCGCGCACGGCCTCGATCCGGCTCTCAGGCCCGAAGACG
The DNA here is from genome assembly GCA_030780645.1 of Aschersonia sp. MBC 508. Classification (NCBI taxonomy): domain Eukaryota; kingdom Fungi; phylum Ascomycota; class Sordariomycetes; order Hypocreales; family Clavicipitaceae; genus Aschersonia; species Aschersonia sp. MBC 508. The sequence continues at coordinate 38,611 of JAPFUF010000281.1, read as the reverse complement.
CCTCGGCAGAAGTCGACCCCGACCCCAGGAGAGTCGTCCCCGCGCCCACTCCCCGCTGGATCACCGCTCTCCGCACCGTGCCCTACTCAGATGTTGTTCTCAGCGGCAGTTGGGACGGACACGTGCGCGTCTGGAAACTCACAGAGGACAAGAAGCGACTCGAGCTGGTCGGCGTGCTCGGTAATTATCCCGATGAGTACGACAATGATTCCGTTGGCGGCGGTGCAGACGAGGAGGCCGCCGACCCCAATCGGCGGGACTCGCAGCGTCCTGTCCCCGGCATCATCAACGACATCACCTTTTTTGAACGGGGGGAGCGCGGCGCAGATGGCTTGTGCGTAGTCGCTGCCATTGCGCAGGAACACCGCTTCGGGCGGTGGAAAGTATGCAAGAAGGGGGTGCGCAACGGCGGCGTCATATTCGAGATTCCAAGGCGAGGGGCACCATCATCATCGTCATCAGGATCACAACAGAAACATCAAAGTGTCAATGGAGGTGACGCCGAGGCAGCGTCTGCGCCGCTCGGCAGTGAGGAGAAATCATAGCAAGCGGCAGCGTGATGTATAATCTTCCATATGTTACTAGAAACTTCATGGTCGGCGTGTCAAGGTCTGGCTTCAGTGCATCACGAAAAAGCATGGTCCTCTTTTAGATTCAATACATCTCCAAACTATCAGAAAACAATGGTCCAGACACCGTCTCTCTCGCTGCCTAGGATTCTTTGTTTCCCCATAGCGAGAACCACGCTGGCTCTTGAGCGACAGCCCGTTTTTTGCAAAGATGTCATTCATGACTCGATCGAGACAGCAGTATCAAACGGTGAGTCCGCTGTCAACCCTTTGTGCCGAAAACACACAACCGGAAATGCGATGACTCATCCTCGCTCAAGTTACTTCGTGCTCGGGCTATCTGTCAATGATTTCAACAACAAAAAAAACAACGCTGACACACTTGCTATCCTCCCTGAATACCGGAGCGAATCCACGTTTCTTTCATTTCTTCGTCCTACAAGAGGGGTATTCCATCCAAACAACGCCAGTTTCTCATGCTGTGCAGGAATGCTGTTCATCAGACGTCTTCTTTCCGAATAAATGTTGTTGCTTTAGCCATACAGGAAGAAACAGAAAATAGAATAATTTGCTGCGCGCACGTTGACCACCATTGCTCATGCAAGCCCCCCTTTCATTCCAGAAGAAAGGGATGATAGATAGTGGATGGAACTCAACACTGGCACAGCTTGCCGCTATGCCGAAGCACTTCTGTAAACGTCAAGTCAGGTCAACAGATTTCGCTATTCCGTCATACGACGCTTCCGGCTTCTGCGACGAGGCGCTCTGGCTCGATTTGATGATATCGACCATATCTGGTGATGAGCTGATACGTCTGGGCCTTTTCCTTCTTACCGTTGACAGTGTGATCGTCACGTCTTCGTCGTCTTTAGGCTCTGTCTCGTAAAGCCTACTTCGCGCAGGTGAAGCCTCGATGACGACTACCTCCTGTTCTTGGGAGGAGCTAGAAAGAGTGGCCACAAATGCTGCACCGCGGGATGTCGTTGGACTTTGGTCCACTTTGAGATCGTCCTCGTTCGTGTCCATCACTCTCTGTGTCTCAGTAGTCTGCCGTATGTCATTTCTCATAATGGGAGATCGTTGAAATCCGAGATTGAATCTTGTCCTGTCAGACGGAGAATCGTCGGGTACTTGATGCCTGTCAGGTTCTCCATGCAGTGTGAGGCTGAGAGAGTCATCGTTGTCATCTGATTCAATTCCATCAGGAAGCGAGATCTCGGGCGAAGGTACGACAACTTCACTAGCAACAGCTTTTGGGGGTGGAGGAGCGGAATCCTCTCCAGGGTGCTCCGGCTCTGGACGTGCCAATTGGATCTGCGGAGCTGCTCCTTCTGCTGTAGCTGTGGCTTTTCCCTTGCCTGCCGACATATCTTTTGTTGGCTTCTCCTGCCTAGTGCGCTCCTCCTGCTCCTGTTGTAATTCAAACAGAAGTTCGCGCATCTGGTTGCGCAATCGAGATGGGTCCAAGTTCCAGCCGGGCGGCTCCTTATGCACTATTTGACGGAGGCTCTCATCTGGATCTTTGAGAAAATTTTGCAGGTAACCCAGCATGAAAAGTCCGCAATCACAGCCATTGTTCTGCTGAGGCAGCCCTTTGGCCGTCATACCCCGGGGAAGTGTGGCCAACCCAACACCCTTTTTCTCTCGCGCTTCCGCAATCAAATAATCCTTCAGCGCTCTCGTCGTTGCTGGATGAGAGGCGCCCAGTGAGTCCATTACAACGATTCGAGGTGACAGCGGATCATGTTGCTTTGTGGGGGTGAGAACGCTTGGTCGGTTTGGCATTGACGAATCGGGCAACCCGGAGGAATGTCTCATCGAGTTATATGGATCTGGAGCCGAGGATTCGTCATCGACAGACTGCTTGTCGACAGCTTCGTTACCGATGGTGATGTCGGAAAGACTTCGCTCAATCGAGGCCATCTTGGGGGACGAGCCTTTGCTGCTTTGAGCATCCTTCTGCCCTTCAGGTGTGCCATCGAGTGCGTTGGGAGCATTGCACACAATAGCCAGGTACCAATGGCCCTGCTCGTTGACGGGAACCACAATGTAGTCAAAGGCGAGGAGGTCAAATTTAGCAGTCCATCCTTTGACACCGTCATAGTTGATGTTCCCTTTCGATGACCTCAACTTCTCGAAGAAGAAGGTGTTAAACATGTAGACCCTGTCAAGGAGCTTGGGGTTGTCGGCCCTGATTTGATGCTGGAGATATTGTATGTAGAAGTGGATGAGGTTGTCATTAAGAAAAGTGCCCTCATCAAGTCTCTCAATGTCCTTCTGATCCACAGTGGCCCTGTTCTTGCCTGTGGCAGGGAATATCAAGGATCTAGGCCATCGCTTTTGCCAATCAAGATTGCGACTTGTCCAGCGATCTGGGCTCATCTCACGGGGAATGTAGGTCGGACCCGATTTACGTGTTGATCGCGTCATGGGGCGATTGACAACGAGCTCCGAGTCTTCCTTGCCGGTCTGATTTAATGGTCTTCCGGCGTCAATCTCAGTGTATGCGTTTTGCATTTGATCCACCAGTCTCGTCCTTCGGTTTGCACTGCTGACCGCGTCGCGGCCGATCGAACGCGTAGCCGATGGGCTGTCGTATCCCGGCTTACCCAACCGATGAATTTTGGGCGACGCAGCATGTGCATCAGCAGTGAATGCGTATGAGGCGCAATAGTTTCTCGTCTCATCCAGGGCCTTCCGGTATTTCCTTTGGATATCTTGTCTTTAATGGCAATGTCAGCTCGAAATGATCAGCTGATGCCATGACCTAGCCCGCAACGCAAGCAAGAAAATGAGGGTCTGGTAGGGGCAAGGTTCACTTACACGTCTTGTTCTGAAGCCTTGGAAGGGTCGACTGCCTTGACGAATTGTGCTGCGTCGTTCTGGTCCTGGAAATTCAACCACAGACTTCCCTCTATTCCTTGGCCTCGTGGTCGAGTAATGTGAACGCAGGTGCTCTTCGGAACAGCATGTTCGAGCGCTTTAATGCACTCCATATCAATCTCCAGCCACGGCAGAGTCTGGCATTTATTTTCTGACGTCATTGGGCGTAAGTGCGAGGTGGGCGTCGCCTGACGCAAGATCAATGGAGGCGCGTTTCCGCCATCGTGCCCATTATACATTTCTTTTCCGCAAACGGCTTGCCTCACACGCAGCTTTAGCTGAATGCCGTGCCGCAATGGAGACCGATGGAGTGGCTTGGCGCTGGAGAAGACCGTGGGTCGAATATCGCCTCTCGAAGTTGGGTGTTTGGACTTCACCCAGCCTTCAGTTCTGGATTTTCTCGGCATGTTAATGTGATCTCTACTCAACTCATCCTCCGAATCGAGCTCCGAATCGATGCACTCCGGCGGTGGTCCGGTCTTTTGGCGTTTGAAATGAGCGCCCGCCTCAGTCGTGTTGTCCACTGGACGCGACCGCTTTGGTGTCTTGAACGGTTGTTTTCCCAGGGGAAATTCGTGCGGCGTTGATAAGGCATCCGGGCTGTTGGTCTCGTCGTCAACATCCTGGGCGATTTCGGGCGGGCTTGGTCGGTCGTGTATTGGACGTCGCCTCTCAGCTCGGGAACTGCGCTGCTGATTAAGGGAATATATGTCTTGGGATTCTTCGGGTGTTGCAGGGTCTCCAGGCTTCCCTAGACTCAATCTACGTCCTTTCTTGACTGACCCTGCCTGGGGGAGCGAGCATCTCTGCCCAACGGGGTTCCAGTAGTGACTGGTGGATTGAGGAGGACTGGGAGAGTGTGGCAAAGAATCTCGGTTGTCGTCGACAGAATTCGGATTAATGTTCCACATTTCGTCCAATCCTCTGAGCGTGCTCCGGAGTGGCTGAGGACATGTTTTGGCGATAGTATCCAGACCTCCCGGGGTGGCGCCGTTGATTTTCCTCTGATGATAGTCAGCTTTGAGGGTGAACGGCATTAGGTCTGCATGAACACGGACCAATCGCTCCTTCGAAGACATTCTATCTTGACGACTCCTGATCCGTTCATTAGCATTGTGGTTGGAACATACTGGCACAGCGGAGGCATACCCATAGTCGGGAAATGAGTGCGCCGCGGAACGATATCGAACGATGGGGCTGCATCAATATCAGTACCCTGAGATGCGTCAACAGAGGCAAAGACTGATTCCATGCGTACTCCCATGTAGATCGCCGTGTACCTCTTGGCACAGAGGCAATATTCCTGCGTGGCGCTGCAGCGCTCTGACGATTTTCCAGCTTCCGTTGAGCGCAGGTTCGGCTGGGGACGTCGACGGCGTGGACGCCACGGGTGGTAGACGGTTTACCTCTGCACAGAACGAGTCAAAATACACTGCAAGGGCGATAGAATAAATGCTCAATAAGACTCGTCATCTTACCGCCGTGCCGGTGAGCTGTGAAATTTAGGTTGAACATGAACACTTGGCGAAATTGGCGGTTTGTGCTGGCGTCTGGTCAGCGGCGGAATTCGGTTTGGCTGGCCCGTTCGACAGTTCACGACATTTTAGCGGGGCGGAAGGGGAGGGGATGAGGGTGGCCACTCGCGGGGGCCAACCCTGCCACCGGCTGCATGCCGTGATTCAACGAGGACGGCAAAGAGGAAATGTGACGTCGAGCTTGGACATCGCCGCGGGTCTCAAAAACATGCCTTTGGGGACCCTCCGTTGCTTGCTCTGTTTCGAGTGGTGGCCGGGCTCATGGCTCCCACGGGCGGCGCAGCTTTCCCGCCCAGGTCATGACTATGCCTGCGTGGCACGCAACGGCGAGGCGATGAGCAAGACTGGCAGGCTCTGGAAGATGGCTCTGGGTCTGGAAAATACCTGGCGATGGTCGCTTGGGTCGCCGAAGCATCAAGAAGCTATTCTGTAGGCTCAGGAAAGGTGGATGAAGGGATGCATGAGGCAGCTGGTCATGGTCGGGCGTGAGTTGGCCTGGTGAGGCTCTTGCTAGTTGTCGCCTGGCCAATCATCGTGCAGATACTTCGTCACGCGTCGATGAGCTACTGTACCGTCTGTACATACTTACCTAGTACATAAAAGCCCGCGACTATTCTGCGAGGGAATGCGGAGCTACGCTTCAAGGTATCTGTCGATTGTGCAACAGATGGAAGACATCAGCAATCATCAGCAATCATCAGCAATCATCAGAGACCCATTGGTATCTGGTGACACAAGGCGCAGCAATAGCTAAAACGCTAAGGTCATTGAGACGTGCAATGCATTCAGCGTGAACAGTGAGCCAGCGTCACATACTGCCCTGCCAGTGATCGCATTCCCCCAGCAAGGAGACAATTCGTGATCTGGTTCCCGGGGTTCCGGGATCTGTTCCAGACTTCGTGTAGTCAGATTCATAAATCAATGTTCCACAGATGAGCTGCGTTGGTGATTGCGATTTCCGGAGCTTTACGGCACGCTCACATAGGAGCGACTCGCGTGAAGTTCTGATTCAGCAACGTGCTGAGAGAATCATTCGCATTCAGTTCAATGTCGCTGTCAGAGCTTGCTCACTACACTGAGTAGGAGAAACAGATATCGATCCGTCAGACATGTCAAACACCGCGCGTAGCCTCCGAGGATTAGACAGAACGTTTGTATGAAGACCGACGGTCGAACAGCCCAGGCTTGCTCGGACGCCGCGGCGATGAGCTCCTCCTGACTCTTTCAAGGTGCTTGAGCATCAACGGGTCTGATGCGAGGCTTGCATTCTACAAGTCTATACTGGCTGGCTACCTGGGGCAGGAACTGGGAGAGGGGGGACGCGCTCTGTGGTGGTGAGGTCAAGCATTCAACTTGTAGATGGAAGGAAACGGCAGGCGCAACGTGCCAACTGACAGCAGTGCAAGCGAATGTCAAACGGAGAGCGAGCAATGATCACCGAGTCTCTTCGTGAAATCAGCACCCGGCATGAGATATTAGGCGAGGGATTAGGCAGGACACTAACCTAAGTACCGTTGCAAATGCTCGGCTCCCCTGACAAAATCCCAAATGAAGCTGCCCCTCGTTGTACGCTGTACTCCGTAGCCGTTCATCTGGTGGATCTTGGATCGCCTCCGCATTCGGCAGAAGTGACTGAAGTCTTGCCTGCCAGCCAACACTTGGCAGTCTCGTGCATCGTGTTAGCGTGCCTCGCTGGCACGTGCGCCTGGCACTGCCCCCTCGCCGATACTATAATTACCTTATGTATCGTCCTCGGCACGCAGACGAGGGGAAAAAAACTCTGTTACGGATATCGCGACACACAATCTGGGTAATCATGCGGGGTAAGATGCAGTTGCGGGCGGCGCAGCTCATTTCGCCAAGCAGCAAAACGGCCAGGGCGGGCTCTCTTGCCGCATTGTACAAATTTGATCTTCTTGTGCAACGTCGATGGACCCGATCAATGAGTGGCCCTGCGCATGCGGGAAGACGGGAGCAGCGGAGGGCGAGCCCGCAAGCAGAGCGACTAGAAGATTTAGCGACTTTGTGACAAAGGCGGATTGGTCCGTCTGGCACTGGCTCGGGCCCTTCAGCCGGGATGGGAAATTGTCATTTCCCACCACCCCCTTGTTCGTCATGCTCTTTTCCCATAAGGGGCCAGTGACGACACGCGCCATCGGCAAACGAGAGTTCATGCTGATTTCGACCGTGACCAAAAAAAAAAAAATACGAAGGAAAGGGGGGCCACGGGAAGGCGGCCAAAAGGGGGGAAAGGGGGAGAGGAAAGGCTGAAGCTCGCGATACGGGACCACCGCGGCGGCTCCCTCTGCTGCCGATTCGATTAAAAAAAAATTAAGAAAAGAATCAGCAAACGCATGAATCGACTCGTTCTAAAAGTTGTGACAGCGAGGTTCGAGGTCACCTGAGCTGCAAGATTGATTCGATCCAATGCACGCACGCAGCCGCACGCAGCCGCCGGGGCCGGCGTTAGTGGCATGTTTAGTGGCTCGAGGCTGCCAGCACCCGGAGAGCTCTGGTGCCATGCTCGCTATAACCACCTTACATGCCACTGTCAGCTGCCCTGCCCACTTTTTCCCTCGTCCCTATGCTAGTACCCAATTTTCTATTTTCCACCCCCCGTGTTACCTGTCCATCCAAGTCATGAACCTAGCCAGGAGCAGAAGCTACCAGGCAACACACAATACAATAGCTGCTGCACCCTGAGCCACCTCACCCTCTTGATCTCATCCTCTTGATCTCATCATCTTGTTCTCGCCATTGAGCCAGGCTCATACATTCGTTTGAAAACCTCCCACCCTTCTTGCACTTCAACGTCAGCTCTCGACTCGATTATGGCTGCACCAACCGGCATCGAGGCCACCCTGGCCAAAATCATGGACGTGGTCCAGAAACAGGTACGTAGTCGCACATGACACGGTTTTGGCCCAGCACCAAACAACAAGACGCGAATGCGCCGTTGACCTGCGCTATGCACGGATTGGCGATGCTCTGCGGTCTTTGGGAAATAAACAAGACCAAAGTGGGATGGGTGTATGAAATGAAAAAGCAGAAGAGGATGAAGAGGAAGAAGAGGGAAAAAGGAGGAAACATGAGGTTTCATCAACGGGCAGACTTATTGTTCTCACACACGCACTAATGTCTGGATGCTGCAGAATGAAGAAATGTCAGAGCTGCGCCAAGAATGCACGCAGCTACGGCAGTCCAACACGGAAATAAGCCAGCTTCTGAGAGAGACCATGCTGGTAAGTTGCGACACGCCCTCCTCATGTGAGTGAGGTCACGGGCCACTTAAGGCCAAGCAAGCATTTCACCCGCTTACTTTTGCATGTTGCGAATCGAAGAGTCGACGCGACAGCGCCGGCTTGGGCGTCTTCTCACCAGGTCCTGAGACGTCGATGCGGTCTTTCAGCCCTCATCCCCTACCCAAGCTGTCACCCGCCATGAGATATATCCCGCCGCCTTCGCCAAGCCCGCAACTGACTGTGCCGGCCATGGATCGTGAGATCCCCGGCTTCTACGTCATCATTCCCGCGGGCGGTGCCGGCACTCGCCTGTGGCCGCTATCTCGCGAGAACCATCCCAAGTTCTTGCTGGACATTGATCTGTCCGGGCGCAGCTTGCTTCAGTCCACTTGGAATCGTTTGGTGCCTCTCGCCGGTGCAGGTCGGATGACAGTCGTCGCAGGACCTTTCCACTCGGAAGCTATCAAGACGCAGCTGCCCCAGCTCGAGTCGTCCAATCTGTTTACCGAGCCCGGCCCAAAGGACTCCATGGCGGCCATTGGTCTTGCCGCTGCCATTCTTCTTCACCGAGATCAAGATGCTGTCATTGGATCCTTCGCCGCCGATCACATGATTGCTGGTGAGGACGCCTTCCTGAACTCGGTCACAGAAGCCGTCAAGGTCGCCAAGGAAGGCTTCCTCGTCACCATTGGCATCGCTCCCTCGCACCCTGCCACGGGATTCGGCTACGTCAAGCTCGGCGACAAGCTGGACGTGCCTAACGCGCCGTCGGCCCGCCTGGTGAGCTCCTTCAAGGAGAAGCCCGACGCCTACACGGCTGCCAAGTACCTGTCCTCGGGCAACTATCGCTGGAATGCCGGCATGTTCGTCACCAAGGCATCGACGCTGATGGACCTGGTCAAGGAATTCGAGCCCGAGCTGCACGGAGACCTGACGCGGATTGCCGAGGCCTGGGAGGACAAGGCTCAACGCGAAGCCATTTTGAGTGAAGTCTGGCCCGCGCTCGAAAAGGTGGCCATTGACAATGCGATTGCCGAACCCGCGGCCGCCGAGGGCAAAGTTGCTGTCATTCCCGCCACGTTCGGTAAGACACGACGAGGCACACTGTTCGTGTCGAGCGACAAGGCTAATGCAGTCTCACAGGTTGGGACGATGTTGGTGACTTTTCTTCTCTGGCCGAAATGCTTCCCGCAGAGGCGAACATGCCCCGGATCCTGGGTGATCGTAACCTCGGTATGTCACACCTCGGTTGCCTCGGAAAGCGTTGTTACTCACCAAAGACTGCAGTGGTGGCTCAGCAAGCTCCGGGCGGCATCGTTGTGCCAGGCTCTGGTCGTCTCATTGCCTGCCTCGGTGTGGACGATCTTGTCATTGTGGACGTTCCGGATGCGCTCCTGGTGACAACTCGTGCCCGAGCCCAGGAAGTCAAGTCTCTGGTGGCCAGTTGCCGCAAGGCAGGGTTCAAGTCGTTGATGTGATGACACGTTGTTTTTTGTTTCGATGCATTGAACCGGGCGCAAGCACAGCACAGGGGGGCCAAAGAAGGAAAAGGAAAATTATTATGAAGAACAAACAATGGTAATGCTACGGATGTATTGGAAGGGGGGGGAAAAGCCCAGTGGTTTGGCCGGTGGGAATCTGATTCAGTTATCATGTAACATTAGCTCACTTGCAAGAATTGAGGTACGGCGCGGACGTCCTGGAACTCTTCTCTTTCATGATTGAAATCGACGAAGCATCGCTGCGCTTTGTTCTGCGAGGGCAACCTGCCGATGGTGTAGTTGAGCATCTTTTGCGGCATCTACCTAAAGTAAGTAATAGTACCTCGTCTGACTGGCAATGTGGAGGAGGGGGTGGAGGAGCTTGGAGCTAGCTAGCTTGCCTTTGGCCCCCACACGTTTCCCCCCCCACCACACGTGTCCTCCCATTGTCGCAGCTCGTCACTCAGCCCGTCTCCGACTCTTGCCTGTGTTGCCCCCCCCCCCTCGACGAGGCCTTCCATGCAGCGAAGCCTGCCTGCCACCGATTCACCATGCACAGCTCCTTTACGCGCGTCCAGAATGTCTTTGGCTTCTTCACCACCGTTGCCTGTGTGCTAGCCGCCTTTATCGCCGCCTCGGATCTGCTCGCTATCCGCCGGCCGAGCGGGACAATTGTCCCGACGACTCTACAAGTGTGCGTATCATTTCTTTTTGTAAAGATGCATTTAGTTCCTTCTTCAGCATTACCTGGTCTAGCTTTTGTTTCTTTCCTTCAATTTTTTTTTCTCTCCCTATGCCATCAACAGCCGAAACGTTAGGAAGACAAAGTAAAGGAAGGCTGGGGTGAAGTTGGCTGGGAGGGTTGGGAGAGGGTGTGCAGAGAAGAGCGAGCACGGGTTTTTTTTTTTTTTTTTTTGGATATATGTGGTCAGAAAAGAAACTTTTGCAACATACTGACTTGTTGCACAACGTGTGGTAGAGTCAAGGGCCGTCCGCACTACTACTCGTCGAAAAAGGAGGAATACGCCATCATCAAGTTCTCGCTCGACGCCGACTTGTCGTCCCTCTTTACGTGGAACACGAAGCAGCTCTTTGTCTACGTGACGGCCGAGTGGCCCTCGACCTCGCCGGCAACCGACGGCCACAATGCCACAAACTCGGCCGTCATCTGGGACAGCATCATCACGAACCCGAGCGCCGACCACCTGCGAAATCTGGGGCCCGTCGCGATGAAGAAGCTCGTGAGGAGCTCAGCGGGCAAGACAATTGATCCCAGCCGGTATGTCTTTTTTTTTATATTTCGCCTCTTTACTTTTCCCTTTCTTTCTCTCTTCCTCTCTCTCCCTCTCTGTTCCTATCCATATATACATATACATATATGTACATGCACGCACCCTCCTACCCTCCTCCCCCTCATGCAAACAACGGGGCCATACTATTATGAAACTGTCGTGCGTGAAACTGACCATGGGGAAAAAAAAACCATTGTCAACCCCTTCAGAGGCATACTCAAGCTCAAGAACCAGCGCCCGAAATACCAAATCACCCACCCGAGCGGCAAGGTCGCCATGGTCGAAAACGTCACCCTCAAGCTGCACTACAACGTGCAGCCGTGGGTCGGCCTGCTCACCTGGAACATGGACAGCAAGCTGGGCTACTGGTATCCGATCCAGGGCGCCGTGAGCGAGGCGTTTGAGTTTCCCGCGGTGCGTAGCAAGGATGCCGCGAGCAAGAAGGCGGCGGCGGCGGCGGGGAGCAAGGCGTGATCACGGCCACGAGACGGAAAGAAAGGGAGCATCTGTGCGGAGGGGACGCGTTGTCGGTGCTGGTGCCGGAGCGGGTGGAAATGGTATGGGCTGGGTGCTGGTGTCGATTCAATGCCCGGTAAATATCTACTACCTTGTCTGGGCAGGTTGATGGAACTATCCACCTCGTGCATACCTGATTGTCATTTGAAAGACGACGCAAAAGCGTAGTTCGTAGGCGTCTATTGAGCTAGAGAGCGTAAGACTGCCAATTCCCCGTTCTAGTCGGCATTTTAACTTCGTGTCGCAAGCGGTCAGTATGAGCTGGTTTTGTCATGTTCAAATTCCTTTTCTTCTTTTTTTTTTTCCTTTTCCCCTTTTTCGTATCGCAGAAACAAAAACTATTTAGCAAATGTGTCCCCTTTTCATATAACACAGCTCCAACCATACCACCCTTATATCACGTCGCTTGCAAGGCAAGCCCTGTATACACAGACGGCACCACCACACGCAATATATCGGCATCATCTCCATCTCATGTCAAACAAATCAGCGCATTGGCATGCCCGGTTCCTGCACGACCAACACCACCATCGCCGCCATGATCAATCACACATCCTACCCGTAGACCGAGAAATTTCAGCCCAACGCCAGCTCGCGATGCTCATGATAAGTTATATCAAAAGAACCAAAAAGATCAGAAAAGATCAACGTGAAAACGCATCTCAGTGCGCGTCTTGATGAGCAAGTATATCAAGATTGAGGGACAGTCTCTCCCCGTCCCCTGCTTGGCCCGCCACGTCCTCTGCCGCCGCGGCCACGGCCCCCGCGCCCACCCCGCGGAGAATCAAGGCTCGCGGGAGGCGGCATATACGAATACTTGCCTGTTTTCTCGGCAACGTACGGGCGGGTTTGCGGACCCTGGAAGCCGCCGCGCGCTCGTCCACGGCCGTACTCATGCTGGCCAGACGATGCAGGCGTGCCGTTGGAGCCATTGCGGTAGACCAAGGTGCTGTGAAGCAGGTGAGGAGCACTCCCGTTGCCGTTCCCGCGACCGTTGCTTCCGCGCTGAGGTCCCGGACTCGCGGATCCTCGGCCTCGGCCGGGCGAATTCCTGCCCGGGGTGTTGCTGCCGTTGCCGGTGACAGCCCCTCGCCAGCCACCTTGCAAAGGGGCCGGTGCGGGAGCGTCTCGGTACTGAGGCACACCGACCGACCCATAAGAACCTGTGGTTGTGGTCGACGTGACTCGCTGCTGTTGCGATTTGCTCGACGCAGAAATGACTTGCTTGTCAGTGGTGTTCAGGACCGATGATGCAGCCACGGTCTGACCTCGGAACATGGGCGCACGCTCTCCTATAGTGGTGCCGCTCATGAATGAGGTATCCCATACTACATCCAGAAGGAGGGCGGTCGCAGTTCGGCTGATTCCGGCAACCGTCCCCCTTGTGGCAATGGGAACTTTGCCGGCCGACGAAGCAAACGTAACCCGATCGCCTAGGCTGAAGTTCTGGTTCCCCAGGATCAATTCTGCATCGGAAGGCTTCAGGATTGCTGCGCGGGGTACTCCCTTGAGCTTCTTGATAGCGGAATCCTGAGATGCAAGATTGACATGTTCTCCCGCGACGGCCAAAGCTTGGACAATCTCAGAGTCGAGCTGTTCAGCCTCCAGGGGAACCCTCTCAAGCTTGGGCTGCTTCTTCAGCCAAGCCACGACGTCCTTCATGCGTTGCGACGCAACCTTGGGGTCTTTCCAGATATCTGTTTCTTCTATGTCACTTTTCTGCGGCTCCTTTTGAATGCCAACGAAAAAGTCGGGAAAAGTGACCATGTATTCGGCAATGAGTTTGATCGCCAGGACGCTAAACTCCCAACCAGTCTGAGATTTTCGAGAGTATCCCAGCACCTTCATTTTGCGTCCTTCGAATTTCAGATTAAGACCAAGATTCAGCTTCAATGATCCGGCTGTGTTGACGAAAAAGGAAGATGTGATTTTGCTCAAGATTAGTGGATGGATGCCCAGCTGCTTTGCGACAGCGAAAGATGGCGTGTATGGGTTGGTGCGCTCGGCTTGGCGGATTATGCTTTTGGCAAAGTCGGGCTCTTTGTGCTTCGGCGTCGACACGACCACTTCCGCTCTGCCTTTGATGTGTCCAATTACTTCCAACGGTCTGCCGTATGCATATTCTCCCAAGAAGAAGGCCCGCGTGCCGAGAGGAAGTTCTTCCTCAATAGGAAGTGCTTCCTTCTCGAGGAATCGCTCGTCTTCATTGACGACCTCGTCGACGATGGTCTGTGATGCATATGTGCTGCGAATGCTCGGGTTCTCACCATACTCTTTGATAAGGGCTCCCTCTTCTGTCTTGATGAGACCCTTGAGCATGTGAACATGTACTAGACACTCGACCTGTCCGATCGCCACGCCTAATCGCTTGGCGTGCCAGTTTTCGAGGTAATCGGCTTCTCTGGAAAATTCAGTAGCCTCGCGGTTGGTATGATCTCTCGTCATGACGTCTCCCTCGTTCTCTGCCAGCTCATAAGTGAAGAGCTCGTCCTGAACCTTGACAATCTTGGCCTCTTGAAGGAAGGGGTAGCCCACGTAACAACGCTGCCCCAATTTCGCCTTCCAAGCCTCCAAACTGGTGCGTGGGTTGGTATCGGTCAGCGTCACCACGATACTCGGATTTCTGCTGTCCTGCTGGAAGACGTTGATGCCATAACCCTCGACCAGCTGCGCAGTGTAGGGCAGGGTGTGCAGTGTGGGAAACCCCGCGAGCGCTTTGAGCTTGACCAGTGCACCATTTGTAAGCCCAGAGACATAGTCCAGGCCTTCCACATCAGGCAGATCAAATATGTTCTCGATGCAGCGACAATTTTGCACCTCTGGAAAGATGCCTGGCAACGGAGATGGGTATGTGAAGCAGACATCGGGGGAGTACGTAAATTTCAGAGGCACACTGAAGCCGTTTCGGGCCTTTTCATCAGGCTCCAGGAGATCATTCTTCGTAGCCATTGCGTCAAGGAGTCGCTTTTCGTCAATGAAGGGGATTTTGACCACGGCTTCCCAGTCCATTTTTTTGCCGTTCATGTCCAATTCAAAGTCCCTGGGGTAGAAGTCGATGATCGGGGAATTGGGATTCGTCATCAGATCGTGGTACACCACGGGGACGATCTTCTTACTTCGATCGGGCAAAACACCCATAAGCTGTTCATACGGCTTAAATGGCTGGCCTTTCTTGAACTGGAGATCTGCGCCCAGTCCCTTGGCGACGTCTAGTCAGGTGAGTCGCGAGAAAAATCAATATCAATGGAGCGTGCATTCTTACCAGAAATTAATGGCGCGTAATGATAACGGTAGAACCATGGCCATGAAGCAATCCCCCGATAATAATAAAACAGGACCCATTGCAGACCTTGCACATAATTTTGACACAAGGCAACTTGCTCGCTGTCAAACTTGTCTGTTGGCCATTCCGGGAACTTTTGTACGTAGTACTTGGTTTTCCAGGCGGCGTACTTGACCTGGTAAAGCTTCTCATAATGCTGCTGAGCATCCTCTGCGGTGACGTCCACTACGGCAGCCTTGTCGTACGACTTAATGACGCGATAAGCTGCCAGATTTCCCTCCTCTTCCTCATCGTCTTCATCGTCCCCATCCTGACCTTCAGCTCTGGCGGGAAATGACAAAATCAGATGGCGGTCCGCATTTTCGTCTTCCTTCGTCGCCCAATTGATGTGCATGGCGTCTGCGAGATCCTGCACAAACTTGCGATCCGCAGCCTTCAAATGAGAGCCGAGGTCAAGCGACTCATTCGAGCGCTTCGACACATAAGGCCGTATCCTTTGCTTCCAGAGATCGCGCTGGGATGAGGTGATGACAAGCTGCCCCGTCTTCGTAATCTTATTGCTTGTCTTCTCTTTGGCTTCCAGCTTTTTCTCAAATTGCTTCGCAGCAAACCACTTTTCATCCGAGATGTCGTTCTCGAAGGACACTAACTCAAGCTTACTCAATTCTGTCAATAGCTTGTCCAAACGAGACATGTTGACTACACCATTTTCGTTAATATATCCATCGCATTGAGGCAAAACGGTCTTGTAAATCCTGAACATGTTTGCAAGTGCGCCTTCATTGATATGTAACCCGGGAAGGTTGGGGAGGAAGTCGTTGCCGACGAAAAACGCCATCAGGATGAAATCGTCAATAACTCGTTCGAGGTCAAATGGAAAACTCAAAGTGCCGTCCTGCTGAAGTTCTTGGAACTCCATCTCCAAGTATTCCCGTACAATGCAGAGATGCAATAGATAAAAGTTTTGATGTTCGAGTTCTTTCGATTTGTTTTTGGATGCTCTCCCGAACGTCACTTCTTCTCGGAGAAGACAGAAATGGGGATCATGGCTGAGCAGACCGAGCATGATGAGATCCGCATCCAGCCCGTACAGGCAATGCCGCACATTCTGGTTATAGTGCGGCTGAGCCTTCGCATTACGAATGTACTCCATGATCTTGTGTTCACCCTCGCCCGGAACTTCGTGGCCCGACAAGACTATCTCGCACCCTTGCCAGTCGGCATCTTCGGACACTTTCTTGTTGACAAAATACCGTAGCTGTTGCGACAGCTTGGCCATGAATTCAGTGCCTTCAAATCAATTAGCGCGGAGAAGGGAATCGGCTCAAAGGGTGTTTTGGAGGTATACCCGGGGTAATGCAATTGCTGTCGAACGGCTCCTCTTTGGGCATTTCGACGCCCTCTTTGATGGCCTTTTCGCGAGCCTGCTCTACTTCAAGGGCTGTACGGAATCGTCGGGCGCGTTGCTGGTTCATCTTGGCGCGCGGTGCTACGCCATCGATGGCCATGAAAAAAAGTTGCTTCGGCTTGATCTTGCCAAAGAGATGCTCAATGTAGTTGAATATCCGGATAAACATTTCTTCCTCACTTAGACGAAACGAAACATCTTCTCCGGCATCTTTGTGGGTGCAGTTGTGAATGATGCCATTCATGTCGAGCTACAAAGGTTGGTCAGCAGTCGGCGAGTTTGCAGCAGCCCCGAGCAGGTCGCACATAGAGGCAGTCGAACTCGGGTATCCGGTTCTCTGCAATGACTTGGGAGATGGAGGGATAGCGCTCCGACAGCCATCTGAAGAATTTGGGGACACTGTACGACGCGGACGCAGCATTAGCACGACAGAGCTGGCTGCGGGCAGGCCGCGGGCGGCAAGAACGAACCCCATGGCGGCCGAGACGAGGGCGCGCAAGAGCCCCGAGATTTCTTTTCAGGGGGGGAAGTCGGGAATTACGGCAACTTGGTGAATCTGCGCAACGCGCTTCGCATTGGCACAAGCACTCTTCGACTTCCGCGTTGGCGAACTGGGCTTAAATATGAGACGAGAGCTGTCATCGACGAGGCTTCCGTCATAGCCGCATTCAATTTGGTCTTTGTGGATACACGGCGGGGCCAGCATCAAGGGTTAGGCGATTCACAGCTAGCTGGCTTGGCCGCAGGAGGGCGAAATCCTGCAGGGTAGCATCACGGTCGTTTTGCCCACACAGAACTTCACCCGACATTTGGGCGCTCAATGGCCTTCGCTGTATTGTAATGATCTGCTATCCTCGTCTTGCTTGGTGTTTCCTGGCCACTTCGAGATCCACGATGGCAAGAGAGAAGAAGCGGACTGTCTGCTGCAAGTTGCCTGGCCCGAAAGACACGCGAACTCTCACCGCAGCTCACTTGCTTGTTGCACAGCAGGGGATGCCCGATTGCTACGCGAGTCCCAAGACAAGATTTCAGACAGATATCTTCGGTGCCCCAGCATTGCATCGGCCAAGCCATGAGCCGTCCCTCCGCTACAGGATTGCATCACGAGCATGATTTGGTCCGTCTATCGAGGCCGAGGCCTGTTTTGCAAGCCGGGAAAGCCCCAAGACCCTACTCTATTTATCCTCACCCGCAAGCTGTGCGACTGCGGCTTTCCTCTCCTTCTCCATCTTTTCCAGGTGCATGTTCCTGATGCCCAGCATGAAGATCAACATGGGGATCATGCAAGCTGTTGCAATTATGGCCAGCAAGGACATCGAGTCGCGGTATGCGTGGTCTATCGCGATGCGAATCGCCGTGCCTTTGGCATGCTTCTTCGCCTCCACGATTGACCCGAATATCGCCTGCGTCAGCGACTTGGCGTTGTCGGGCAGGTACTTCTCAAGATTCCTCCGCAATGTTATCCGCCAGATTGCACCGCTCATGCTAGTGATGTAAGACCTGTCAGCAGTCTCACGCCGCGCAAATGTAGGTGACAGGTAGCCTACCTCTCTCCGATGGCTGCTCCGACATTCATGAGAGCCAGGAAAACTGCAGTTGCCATAGAGAGCTCCTGGTCGGGCACGTCGCATTGCACAGCGACCAAGGCTGCTGTGTGATGCAGTCCTCGCGCAGCCCCCATTATGGCACGAGCGATTACCAAGGAGGCAGTGTTACTTATCTCTCCGTTTGGAAGATTCGTAAATCTGATGAACAGACCCTGTCCCAGCATTCCCATCGGAACGCCAACGTATATCCATATGAGGGGGCGCTTGGTCATCCGGATCAAGAGTCCCCCAACGAGTCGTACTACTTGAAATGCAATTAAGATCACATTGCTGTCAAATTAGCAAAGCATCCTTCCATCCTCTGGGTAGGGAAAGACGTACTTTATCAAGGACGCATTCCCCGGCGTATATGCACCTGCCACCTGGAGGAAGCTAGGAAAGAACGTTTTGAATAATGAGAACGCGAGAAAGTCGAAAAGACCTAGGAGACAAGCGGCAATGATTGTCTTCCGTCGAAGGATAGAGAGCGGCACGATGGGCTTTCGGGCGTACCAACCGTCCCAAACCACCAGGCCAACCAGGGATCCTGCCCCAACAACAAGCATGACAATCAGAGAGGGCCGAGCCCATCTGTCCGCGTGAGTGGATGAGGTGAGAGACAACGGGACCAGAATCAAGGCCAAGCCGGCGATGAGCAGCAAGGCTCCCGGGAAGTCGAGATCGAACCATATGTAATGGCATGCCCTCATCGCGAAGTGACGACTCTTGGTCGCCATTCCTCCAGCCTTTACGGCTACTTTGCGAGGATCCATTGCCAAGGCGCGAATCCTTGATGCCAATCTGTGAGTCGCGTCTGCCCCAGCTGGTGCTCGAGGAGTGTATTTTCTCATTGCCCTGTACTCGAGTATGACGAGAATCGTGACGAGCGGCGCTGCGCAAGCAGGCAGCGTAATGGCACAAATCCCGTACCCCCATCGCCAGCCCGCAACGTTTAGGATTTTGCCAGCTGCGATGCTGCCCGCCACCAAAACGATGATGCCGGTGACACTTGTAGGTATGGCACTCAGCAGCCCTCGATTTTTATACGATACGGATTCTGCCACAAAGACCTGTTCGGTCAAGAGGAAGCCGGTGTTGCCGATGGCATTGAAAATTCCGGCGGCAATATATGTCTCGACGTTGGGACAGGCGGCACTCATGACACTGCCCAGGATATGGGCGATGGTCGCCAGGGCAAAACCTTCTGCTCGTCCAATTTCCTGCGCTGATCAGTGGGCAAGCTGACCGAGCGGCTTCAAGCTTTACTCACATCTTCAAGCTTGGCGATGATGGGATATGAACACAGTTGAGCAATATCATTCACAATTGCTGCGGCACTGAGCAGTGAATGCTGTGAGAATGCACTCGTTGCAAAAGCATTGTATGTCGTAGCTGTGTACACGGTGAACCGATCTGCAAACATGGTCAAGACGAGCCTGCAAATCGTCGATGAGAATGATGGAAAACATCGGATCAGTTCATGGGAAACACTGACGCTGCAAATACAGCGGCGAAAATTGTCGGCGTCATGTATTGGCGGAGGGCCATGGCCTTCTGAACACCCACTGGATCATCCGGACGGATGCCAACGCTGCTGGCCACATTGTTTATCTCGGAGTCGGATGATGCCATCGTGCCGACATCCGTATTTTGCAACACGGAAGGGCTATTGAGAGGGTTTGCTTTCTCGTCAGCCCGATTCTCATGCCCGGGAGTCATTCTGTCTGTTTGCCTGGAAAATTTCTGAAAGTATCGGGACTGGAATGCGTCTGATGCTACTTTGCGGGAGTTAAGACCAGCATTTACACAATTCCCGCCCAAAGCATTCGGGCAAGATGTTGGGGCACTAGGAACAGAGCTTGGGCCAAGGTGAAATGCTGTTTCAATAAGACGACCTCATGTATCTATTATCTAGAGAATCTTGCGCCTATTCCGTCACCGACCATGCAGCTCCGGGAGGGGGGAGTGTGGATGCAGACGGCACGGCCTTCCTAGACAGCAGCGGTACGTCAACGTATCCGGCCCAGTCCATCGAGGCTTCTTCCCCACCGGTCAGCCGAGCCCCCGTCAGATTGGATCAATCGACGCGTTTGATGTGGGAAAATGGGTCTTTGCATGCATTATGATGGTGTAGAAGGCGATGTGGGCGGGGCTGTGCGGATTTGGGTGGGTGAAGCTATTGATCTAATCAGATGATCTGATTAGACAAATGGCCAGGGTGGAAACAATTGTGCTGTTGGCTCGTGCAAGCCACCGAGTCTGAGACCATGACATTTCGCCCCGGAGAAGGCTCTTCTTTGGGACGGAGGAAAAAAAAGAAGAAAGACCGGGCTGACTAGAACAAAACCCCCCCGGCCGTCGGCCCGACCATTGAGTGGTCACATTGCTTGTGTGAGCGATTTCGTCCAGGGTTGTAGTTCCTACCATCGCGGCCGGACACAGAGAGCGAGGGCAATATCTTCATGGTTTACTCAAGTGGAATTGAACAGGAAGAATCTTGGTCTCCTCTAATAAGCATCGACCGTAAAGCCGATTGCAAGCCGTCCAAGCGGAGGGTCTCAGACCTGCAAGCCGCAGCCTGTCGAGTTCCATGGGCCGCCTGCTTCCTTGTCACAATTTTCGCTAAAACCTCCTTGTTTGGTGCGTAAGAAACTCGGGCTTCTGTGGCTGGCTAGGGACGGATTCTGTCCGAGGCACATCGGGCAGCGTCATGGTGTTGGTCACCGATATCGCGTCAATGTACTGGTTGCTTTAGAGGTATGATATCATCCGTCCCTAGAGGCGCTGACAGGACTGGCGTGACCGTACGTCAGTGACTCGTGATGGTCAAGGTTCATACAAGCCAAGACGATGATCTCCTTTCTTGAGCCTGGGGGCCGCGGGTTAGAGCCTCGCGGCGCACTCTCGCCCTTCTAATGATGAGAGGAGGCGTGAACTGCATCTACAATCTCTCATGTATGCTGAGAACAGTCGACTTAATTGTCGTAGCATTCATTGTCTCACTTTTTCCCCTTCCGTGCCGAGAAGTCGCTCGGCTCTACAGATATGTTCCCTAGGTTGAAGATGGGAGGAGTTTTGCAAATTATGCGGCTGCATGACTTTCGGCGACGTTGGCGTCCTATAATGAATGGGAAAGTCCGGATAAAACGTTTTTGACTGAGATTGAAACTGGATTTGCAAATTTTTGCTCTCTACACCCTTCGGACCTGCCCAGATAAGCAAAATAATGAGACTCTCTTCAATTGCCTAAATTCCCGAAATGCTCTGAGCCTGCACGAACGATCGAGACAGAGCGACCCCACAAAGAGTTCGGGCCAAGGGCATTCATTGGCTCGCTTCTCTCCGCTAAACAGCCTGCTTGCTCCCAACTGGTCACTTTAAACGCGACGCGTCGATTTTAAGGTTCCCTTCACGTGCATAGCACTATATAATTACGTAGCTGTAGCCCACCAAGCTCTCGCATCATCACATCGCGACCTCATAGTTCCCCTAAAGTCGTTCCTTCCAACTTGCGTGCAGACGCAGCACAAGCTGGCCCGAAATCGCTTCATCCAGCTACCTGCGCCAGGCACAATTCACAACATCGTCACACAGGCGCAATCGTTTCTTCCAATATTAGCATTCTCCTTCGTCTGCCATGCCTCCCGCACAAACTTCTGACTCAGAGGCTCTCGGTAAGTCCACGCCACGTCACGCCACGCCAGGCTGCCTTGATGAAGCTCCCATGAGCTTTCTGTTGCCACGATGCAGCTAACCCCCCCGGGTGCAGTCGACCTGACGGATGACCAGGATGAAGATCAGGTCGAGCGTCTCATCAATGAGGGTATGTTTTGCTCATAGGCTCCCTTGATTTGGGCGCCAGCGCGCTGAGCTTGTTCTAGAGTACAAGACTTGGAAGAAGAACAGTCCTTTTTTGTATGATATGATTCTTGGGTACGTGATGTTGTGACTGCCCCGATGCCGATCGGCTTACTTCGAATCTGATACCTTCACTAGGACAGCACTTACCTGGCCTACCCTGACTGTACAATGGTTCCCCGACGTCAAAGAGCCACAGGGCAAAAATTTCCGAATGCATCGATTGCTTCTCGGCACACATACGTCTGACGAGAGTACCAACTTCCTGCAAATCGCTGACGTGCAGATCCCCAAGCCCGTCGCTCCCAATCCCGATAACTACGATGAAGAACGCGGCGAGATAGGCGGGTATGGAAAATCTGGTGACGTGGCCGCGATGAAGTGCGACATCGTCCAGAAGATTGAACATCCCGGTGAGGTGAACAAGGCGCGCTATCAGCCTCAGAATCCGGACATCATCGCTACACTGTGTGTAGATGGTAAGATTCTGATCTTTGATCGCACCAAGCATCCTCTCCAGCCAGCCTCCCTCGGAAGAGTTAATGCACAGATCGAGCTGGTCGGTCACAAGTCAGAAGGCTTTGGTCTGAATTGGAACCCTCACAGAGCCGGACGTTTGGCGTCTGGAAGCGAGGACAAGACTATGTGCTTGTGGTGTGTATTTATTTTCCCCATTATCATCCAATGGTTGAAGTTGACCAAGTTCTAGGGATTTGAAGGAGCTGGAGGCGGGTTCAAAAATCATCAAGCCATGGCGTCGCTACACTCACCACACACAGGTCGTCAATGATGTTCAGTATCATTCCATCTCCGAGAACTTGATCGGCTCTGTTTCCGACGACCAAACGCTTCAAATCGTTGACATTCGTCAAGAGAGCACCTCGACGGCCGCCCTCGTGGCCAAGCGGGGCCACCTGGATGCGATCAATGCACTCGCCTTCAACCCGACTACTGAAGTCCTTGTTGCCACTGCGTCTGCCGACAAGACAGTGGGCATCTGGGATTTGCGAAATGTGAAAGAAAAAGTGCACACGATGGAAGGGCACAACGATGCCGTTACGTCACTCTCCTGGCATCCAACCGAGGCTGGCATCCTGGGTAGTGGCAGTTACGACAGGAGAATCATCTTTTGGGATCTGTCCCGTATCGGCGAAGAGCAGTTGCCTGACGACCTGGATGATGGCCCGCCAGAGCTGTAAGTGAAGTATAAGAGATCTGGCACCATGGCCGAACATGAGCTGATCTGTCCCAAACAATAGGCTCTTCATGCACGGTGGACATACAAATCATCTTGCTGATTTTAGTTGGAACCCGAACGAGCCCTGGCTGGTTGCAAGCGCCGCCGAGGATAACCTGCTGCAAATATGGAAGGTTGCAGACTCGATTGTGGGGAAGGATGAGGGGGAGCTGCCTGTTGATGAACTCGACCGATAGACGAAGTCGGTGCCACCGGTCATGAGGCCTGTCCGTCCACAGAATGAGGCGGGTGGCGGAGCTTGGTCCATGTATTTGGATTACTACCTAGCATCGAGGCGGACCTCGGAGCAATGATGGCATTTGCTGAAGGAGAGGACAGCTTCGGCGGCTTGTAGCGCAAGTTGTTAGGGCTTGGTTTAGTGTAACCTGAATGTCCCCCAAAAATATCGAACATTCTCTTGCGAGGCTCAGTATGGCAGGCGAGCATCGATCAATAGCCGTGGCCTTGGAGAAATATTCGCACAGTGACGCTCACTTTGGTACGTGTGGGAGGCTGGGTCAGGCAAGCCACGGGGAAATGTGAGTGAATCGAAAGCTCTCTCCCAGGAGTGCACACCGACCCTCTCTCTCCTCTCTCCTCTCTCCCCTCCCCCCCCAAACTCCTCGTGGCGGCCGACCTCGCTCGCGAGTTGTCTCATGCAATCTCACGCACCTGCACCTACATCGAGCTCTTGACCTATTCCTTTTTCCACTTTAATGTTAATTCATAAGAGAAGCCGGCCGTATGGAAGTCCCGCTCGATCCCGAGACAATCAGGCGCAACGCCCGCGCTCTGGGCTTCAATGCGCAACAGGCCTCGATTCTCACGCACGTGGCGCTTGACAAGCTCTGCGATCTGCTCGCGGAATCGAACGAGCCCGTCACGTTTGAAGTCCTCTTGAGCGCCATCAAGCAGCAAGCGTCTGAGGAAATCGAACGTGAAAAAGCCATCGCGCCCGAGGTTCGAAATCGGGGCATCTCCATCCTTGATGACATGGAGGGCGTCTTGGGCAAACTGAACGCTCCCAGCCCATCGACGGAGACGGTCGAGCATGACGGATTCCGGGCCAAGAGATTCAAGTTTGACGATGACGGGCTGGAGCAGTACTTTGGCAGTGCCGATCCGTACTCGTGCCGCAAGGAGAGGTCGGCGTTGCTGAGCCTCAAGCACAACCATCGAGACATCATCACTGCGTTGTGCGCGCAGACAGAGATGGCCGTCGAGTTGGGCAAGCAGCTACGTCCCGAGGATTTGGTCAGCTTGTACGCCACGAGCAAGATGTTCCACTACGCTATCAAGGAGCACCTCTTATCCAGCGTGCGCATCTGGATCGCGTATCGCGCGCCCGAAGCGGGCAAGATATTTGCTTTCAAGCTCTACAGACAACACCTGGTGCCTGATCCAGCCGGACGAACGTGGCGGGTACAGTATGGTGGCACAGAGACAGAGAGAACTCTGCCGGGTCTGATGGACGAGGTTCGCACGATACCTGGCCTGCGGTATCTGCAGCTGGTGCTCGTGCGAGATCGCTGCTGCCGGCAGATAATTGCCATCATGGCCAGACACGGGTTTCTCATGCCCGAGACGATGTATTCGACGCTGTTGAGGCTGTGGCTGGTCATGGACATTCCCACGTCCGGACAGCGGCAGGCGCTTTTCCGCAACCGGGACATCTGGACAGACGTGCACCTGTATAATGCGCAAATGTTCTTCCTCAAGCTGTCGATGCTGTTCAACGATCCCATCTACGGGCCCTTTTCTAACGAGCTCCTTCACGTCATGCTTGGCCAGAGGGGACTCTACCCGCTCTGGCAATTGCTCCTTCACAAGAGATTCACAAAGCTGCCCGAGGTCCTTGCCCTCAAGGTACGCTACGACTACGACGCCATACCGGATCGCTTCGACGGCCCCGATCAGAACAACATGTACGGCGTGCCAATCGGAGACGTTGGCAGAGGCCACCTCGAAGGCTGGGGCCTGGGCCATCACCACCTCCAGCGCCCCGACGAGCTCGTGCCCATCGAAGCTATTGCGCGAGGCCTCCACC
This sequence comes from Aschersonia sp. MBC 508, assembly GCA_030780645.1. NCBI lineage: Eukaryota > Fungi > Ascomycota > Sordariomycetes > Hypocreales > Clavicipitaceae > Aschersonia > Aschersonia sp. MBC 508. The sequence goes on along the minus strand of JAPFUF010000281.1, from coordinate 13,674 downwards.
TAGACGACCATCTCATGAACATGATGACCTGGGGCTACATTGACTATGCCACGGGCGAAAACATAGTGCCCTCGGTCGAGGACATGTACATTTCCGACGAGGAGGAGGTGCTTCAAAACGCGGACACGACCGACCATTGGAAGCCCAAACACGCCCTCAAGAAGAGGTTCACACAGCTGTCCCACGAACAGCAGCAAGAGATCATCCGGCAAGATGAAGATGATCGGCTACGAGCGCTCGCCTGGACGGGAGACACGACTGACTACAAGGAGCAAGACATCGCGGTGTACACGCTCGACGACGAAATCAACAGGGGCTACATTGTGCCGCCTCCGGCGCGGCAGAAGTGCTGCCGCCATGACGGTGTCAATGACGATGGCGACGACCATGATGCATGTGGTGCTCCCAGCGTGCCCGACACATGCGACGCCCAGGGCTGGGCCAACTTTGTGAATGCAGCGCTGAGCACGGTGCCGCCGGAACTCAGCGAAGAACAGGCCTTGCGTGCCCAGCCCTGGCTGAACTATCATGAGGCGGAGTTTGATGAAGACTGGGACTGGTCTGCGTGGCTCGAGCAGGAGGAGTCCCGCAAGGCTGCTGTTGCTGCTGGAGCTGTCGGTGGCGACGATCAGTCGTCCGAGTCGGCTCGGAGCAGTTGCAGCGACAGTTGCAGCGACAGCGGCAGCGGCAGCGGCAGCGGCAGTGACGAGGACGAGGCCGAGGACGAGGACGATGCGGAAACGATCATCCTGTATCATAGTTGAGCGTAGCTGCACTGGTAGACCGACATTGAGAGCAATGACGATGACAATGGCAACGATGAAGGCAATGGTGACGATGGTGACGGCGATGTTGAGAGTTGTGCTCTCTAGAGGACAGCCGTTGGAGCTTGGAGTTGACACTGACGGTAAGACGAGGGAAGGGAAGGTACCTGAAGTAGGTAAAGTACTTAGGTAGCCGCAGCCCAACCATAGAGCATCACCACCATGCCTTATCTGCTGTCCTCACGGCTCAGCGTGCACGAGCAAAGCTATCTACCTAGGTAGGTAGACAAATAATGATAATTTTTTCTTCTTCTTTTCAAAACAAAACAAAAATTGCGATTCATGTTCTTCCCTGATTTGTTGTTGTTGTGTGTGTGCTTCGTCGTAAAACACCAGAAAACCGGCTTTCAAGCAGAAAAGAGCCACGATTTGCGCCGCAGGCAGCACACCACGCCTGTACCAGCCTTCTTCTCATCTCCGATCCTTCTTCCGCGTCTCCACATCATCGAATCTCGACAACCCAAACCACGCAGCTCCCCCCGCTGAGTGAGCACTCGTGGTACGGGACCACACCCACGCACCTTTACATTCGCACATATCTGTCACGCGGATTCAAAAGGTAGTCATTTTGAATGGCCGCGCAAAATTACTAGCTCACGAACCAAGGACACCCGATGGCCAGTATGATGCGCAATCATTCCCCTACCCTACCAGTAACACACAAGTGCCAATACCAAGTGAGAACTGAAGATAAGTTGACGGCTCACGCCACGGCCAAAGGCATATATACCCTTACACTCCCTTTCGCTATGCACCCATATGGGACAACAAGGCTTTTCCAGCAAATGCCACAACCCGTCCCACAGTCCATGTCCACGTCAACATCAAAATCAACCACCCCTTCCGCCCGCCAATAAACCATGTCGAAATGCGGTTCGTCCCTCGCGGTCAGGCGACCAGAGACAAGAATCGAAGAAAACCAGACGATGAGGAGAAAAATACCAATGAACAAACGTGGGGTCGCAGCAGAACCCTGCACCGAAAATCTCAACCCAGAACAGCCATATACTGCCTTCACTTTTGTCTTTCCAGCCTGCTATGTTGATTGATGTACCGCAGTCCGCCTGATAAACAAGTCCAACACCCCATCCTGCAGCGCGAAATGTGAAGAAGAAAGAAAAAAAGCCAATGCGAACCGAAGCCGCCCATATTTTTGAGAAATAGCAAGCCGAGTTCGTCGATCCCAGCGGTAGGTGAAAGAAGCTCTGCAAAATTGCCATTTCAAAACCGTCCGTATCTGTTTTTACGAGTCGGGGGGAGATCTCAACACGTGATTATGCAGCCGCGAGTTCAGTCTTATAACCCGTGGCAAAGTCAGTCCATTGGCAGTCGGCGCGTTCTTTTGCAATAGTGAGAAACCTCGTCCGTCTACGCAGGCGATTTGCTCGGTGGAGCATTACCGCCATTCTGACGCGGGTCATTGCCACTAACAGAAAGCCCGCCAATTCCACTAGATAAAAAGGCAAACGGGTCGTTCTCGCCATTGTGGTGATGGTGATGATGATTGTTGTAAAAGTTATTCGATGGCGCGCCCCCAGTAGCGACGGGTCCGTTCGACGCCGACTGGAAAGCGGCCTCGGCGGCTCTGCTGTCGAAGGGGCCGACGGAGTGGGATCCAGGAGTTGAGGCGAAGCTTTGGTTGCTCATCGAGCCGGGATAAGCTCCAGCTCCACCGCCCATGCCAGACGGAAGGAAATGGCTAGGAGGGCCACCGAAGTGCTGATGATTGTAGCCGCCACCGGATCCAAAAGAGTTGCCAGAATTGAACGGACCAGGACCGGGAGTGCCAGCCATGGACCCCTGGCTCAGACTGTATTGTGAAGAATTGTCCATGGGTGAGGGATAACCGGAATCAGCGACCACCGCCGCACCAGCCCGACTGGCGCCGCAACGCAGACAGCATACATTTTTGGCAAAGTTGTGGTAGCCGCAAACCTCGTTTCCGCATTTCCAGTCGCCAGCGCGGAACGGCACCACGCCGCCATTACCGCCGCCGCCCATGCGCCCGCCATGGCCCATGGGCCCATGATGTCCGCCGTGTGGGGGAGGTGGCATGATGGCAGGCGGGCCATAACCGCTTCCGCCACCAGCACCAGCACCAGCACCACTGTATCCATAAGCTCCGGGTACGTCAGCGCCAGGGCCGGAGCCGGCGGCCGGGAACGAACATCTGAAACAAGCAGTTCGGCGCTGGAAATTAGAGAAGCCGCACGAAGGGCACGTCCAGTCGCCAGGTCGCGGGCGATTCTTGCTGGGAGGAAACGGAGTAAGAATATCTTGCGCGCGATCCAATACTCGGCTGGACGAAGGAGAAACCTCGATAGCCTTCTCGTTCAGAGCGCGTCCATTCATACATAGACTTTCGGCAGCCTATACGAACAGTCAGCCCACCCGATGAAGCCAATGGCCGACAGCTGGCTCCGGCATGCCAATACCGGGAAACAAAGTACAGGGATGACGCCTGCTGCGGGGGCGACTCACCTCCTCGTGAGAAGAAAAGACAGCAAAGCCAGTGCCAGTCGGTTTGTGTTGCTCTGGTGTTCGCAGAGTCCAGAATGCAATTGGTCGTCCGCCAAACTGAGTGAACCAGCTCTCAAGCTCGGACTGTGTTGTGTCGTGTGGGAGCCCGGACATGTGGAGAACCTTGCTCCTCTCCGAAAGAAAAGCCCGCACATCGGCTCTGGCGTCCATGGGTCGTGTGAGCACGTCAGGGTGATCCTGCGCGGGCTGTGATTTGCGAATCAATCCTTGCAACACACGGGCAAGGGTGATGGCTTCCTCCATGGCACGACGTGGGGACGCGGGGGCCAGGGCCTGCAGATGGAAAGGGAGGTTGTGCTTAATTGGGGCGCTCGACTGTACGGGCTCAACCTCCAGGGCAGCGCAAATGTTTGAGAGCATGGACGGGCCGAAGGGCAGTGATTCTGGGTGATGTTGCTGCCACCTTTGGTATTCCGTCCGTAGGTCGAATGTGCGAGAATGTTGCAGGTACGGAGGAAGGACGACCGCCTTGTCGCGTGCTTCACGCGGAAGCTGAACGCGAAGGTCCCATGCGTCGAGAGTCACGAAGACGAAGTCAAGGTTCTTGGATGTCAAGTACTCGGTGGCAAACGTATCGAATCGAGAGATGGCATCTCTAAAGGTACCCGCGTTTCGAACGTGCTCCCAAGTGAGCGTCGTCAGACTCGCTAACAGCATCAGTCAGTACATGTTGATTCTTGGTTGGCGCTCCCGCAAGGAAAGAATGTGGCTTTTCCCAAAAAAAAAGCTGGCTCGAGGACAACGACTCTAGTGACCACGCGTGCAACCACACGCACGATCACCAGACTGATCCTAAATCCTGATTCGGACTCGCATGCGAAGTTGCTTCACTTACTGCAGAGAGGGGTAATTGGGGTGTTGATTGGCTTGACAAGGACGCTCTCATGGATTATCTGAGAATGATTCATGTCAGCGACGAGCCCAAGTTAGCCAGTCCGCAAGAGACTCAATGGGCATCTTGGCGTCTGCAGCAGCACGTGGAGTGACTTTCGGGAGCGTTCTCACCTCCTCAAGCGAGTTTGCATCGAGGAGAATCCAACCCAGCTCAATGACCTCTGCCGAGTCCTTGGTCACGTAGACGCCATGCTCATCGCACGTCGTGGCCACATGAATGACGACGTAACGATCGACGTTGAGCTGAGGGACCTGCTGTGAAGACATGGTGGCCCGTTGCGGCGGGTGCGGACTTCGACGACCAACGCAAGCGGTGGACGACCACGAGCGGCAAGTTTCAATATCAAATCGACTTGCGCGCTCTGTCGAAGCCGACGCAGGACAGGGAGCCGGAGCTGAGAGAACGGACGGAGTTGCAGCCTGTGACCCAGCCGGTTCTCCGAGTGTGAGGGTTTGACGGAGAGGAGAGCTGAAGGGTGTTGAGATGACAGAAGCCAACGGTCTGCAAGCTTCAGGAGGTTTTGCCGAGCAGAATAATGGGTCGCAGGACCAGATCAGGACCAGACCAGACCAGATGGGACTGGAGAATTGCACGGCCCGACAGTGAGCAACGTTTTGGGGGCGGGGAGGGGCGGAGCTGGAGCAGGAAGAACAGAAGAGTTAAGAAGATGAACTAACCAAGCGTCGGACCAACCAACGGTCAACGTCTGGCCGGCAGAATGGTCACACCCTATCAGAGGCTGCGACTTTTTGACTTTTTTTTTTATCTTTTTTTTTATTTTTTTTTTCCAAAAATAGAAAAAGGAAACGCGACACCCGAATGTGCATACGGATTGCACATGACTTGCATGGGTGCGATATGGGAGGTCTTGATTTCTTCGTTTCTCTACTCCGTATTGCGCACACAAACAAACAGGCCACACCACCATCCACCATGCGCGCTCACTGACTGGCGGTTATTTTCAGTTCTCAGGTGGTAGGGTCCGCTGTGGTGGGAAGGAAGGGTGCCAGCCAACCGGGCCTTTTGCAGAATGGAGCCGAGTGATGGGGAGACACGGGCAGGCGACAGACCAGACCGGACCAGACCAGACACATGTCAATGCCCAGCCAGTGGTCGACTGAGCACTGAGCACATTGCGCCAAGTGCATGCGATGGGGAAACGAAACAGCTCGAGGTCACGGTGCTCGAGCGTGCATAAAACCGCAGACGCAGCGGCCCAGTCACACTTACAATACAAATACAATACAATGCGTCGTCGGCACGGCTGGCTGGCCGATGGTGGGTGTCTGATCCTCCAGGTACCAGGCACGGGTTCGACCTGCTCCGCGTACATGTACTCCATGCATGCGGGTGGTACGGTACTTGTATGCTGGAGCTCGACTGTCGACCTCGCCTCAACCGCGACCTCGAGCTCCCAGCTCCTGCTCCTTCCCTACCTCCCCCCTTCTCCCCGCCCGGTGTGACTGCCACCTGCCAACAGCTGCACCTTCCATCTCATCCCATTCGCCGTCTCCCTCGTCCTACTCCTCCCCCCTTCTTCGTCCGAGGATTCACAAGCGTACAAGCGCGGCAGCAGAAGCATGATTCTCGATGTCCAAGGCCATTGGCCGCCGCCGGCCTGCAGTGCTTCGGCCTTGGCAAGACGAAACTGTCCACCTCCCACCTCCTCTGATGCAAGCCCTGAGACACCTTCGGCCGGTCCCCAAGGGGCATTCCGCTGGACGTGCACTGCGTCGGCATCCCCAGGCTTACTGCTGATCAGCTCGAAGCAATATCCTCATTATTTCCCAGTCTCGCTTTCTCTGTTGTGAAACAGGCGCACACCCTCACCCTTTCCACCCATGACCCTTCCAGGAAAGGTTCGCGACGCTAGATACCCGTGCCTGGTTAAGATGAATCGGGAGCGGAGCCGTTGCGGCGCCACATCACATCAATTGAAGACACGGTACGTACTTTCGTACAAGATGAATGCTTCCTGCAGGCTTATCTTGCTCGAGGTTCCATCCATCGCCTCTACCGCCACACATTCTCCCCGAACGCTGTCAACTTTGCCGCCATAGCAGAACCAACTGGAACCACCATTATGGATCAATTTGGCCGGTTTGGATACATACTGCGCTGGCGACCATATTGAACTCCCGCCCCCGCAATCGCAATGCCTTTTGGCTGGGAGTCGGTTCCCGTCAATAGGTATGTGTGCTCAGATATACATACACACAATTGTCCCCAAAAAAATGGAAAAAACGAAGAGCCAACGAGAGGCGTGCCAATTGAGGTGCCTCGAGCTTCCAGTAGACAGCCAGCATCGTGCATGCTATTCCCTGCGGCAGTTTGGATCTCGGCGTGGATACAATTAGGTGAGGGAGAGAATCAGCCACATCTCCGTATGGCCAGTCGCAGGGATCGGAGAGGACAAATGCGCCTTTGTCGCGCAAGAATGCAGCGGCGAGCTGCGCTTTGAGCGTTGATAGTCACCGAGGCCCCGCCCCTGCATCCGCCGCGCTCTATTTCATCTTGACTGTGATACTGAGCCGGGCTTGCTCTTGATTAATCTTGGGGCGCTTCACATACGGCTCACTCATCACAATGCGGATCATTGTCAAAGTTCTCATGGCGGCTCGCCAGATTTCTTCCTCAAGGAATGTCACTGCTCTTCGACCCAGCTAAATGCGTCATGGGTCCGGCTGAGTACTTTGCCAGCCCAGTCGTTACTCTGCTTATGAGAGCAAGGGTGGCCATGTGTCCCCTCAAAATCGACAACATCAACTTTCTTTTCGTAATTTCCATGTACAGATACGAGTCTCTCGACTCATCTCATGACGCTTTGTCAGCCCCTGCAGCCACCGATCCAGGAACGAGTGTCAAAGGACATTGAGGCGGGCTTAGCCTCGCCTACACCGCTTACTGCGTATCAAAATCCTGCAAGAGGCTCAATACTTCGTATTCCAATAGTGCATCACCACCAACTCTGAACTCATTGGTTGGAACCGAGACCTCGACCACGCCGAAACTACCTAGGTATGCGTGGGTGTGCCAACAGATCCCGCTCCGAATCGAAAAATCCCTCATTAACCGGATTCCAGGTGTCTGTTTCCTGCAAAGAAGCGCCATCGTACAGGGACAGCTATGCACCTCAGGGCAAGGAACCTTGGGAAATAAGTCAATGACCAAACTTCAACATCGGCTAACCCTCGAAGATATCACAACGACTAGACACACCATTCATGTGAATTACGGTGCAGATGGTGAATGGGAGCTTTCGAAGCCCCATCGACGGTTGCGCCAGCCGTCTTCCTTCATCCACCTGCTACGGATGCTTTGCTTCCGAAAGCTGTGCGACATGTCCGCAAGCTCGATTGGTTGTCTGCCCCTCTTGATGTTGTAGACTTCGACGTGGCTGGGCTAACTGACGGCTGTGGCAATGTCTTGGGTCTCGGAGGAGGCTTTTCATTGTATATCGGCATCACGAATGAGAGTCGGTCCAAATTGGACTAGGCCTGCTATACTTAGGTTCTTGCCCTCTCGATGCAATGTGCGAATTACCTTTTGCATGAACCCGACATCAACGCCGCCGAGCAACAAGGGCAAATTGAATTGCGTATCGCCATTAGTGTAAGACACGCATCAAGCCAAAACGATGAGGTTCAGGACAGCCTATGGTCTGCTACTGCGACCGATCAATGTAGACATTCTTCTCCTAAGCAAGACTTACATCGTCACCAGGCACTAGAACACAGCTGATGAGGTGCGCCGATGACGGGGCGACAAGAAATAGACCTTCTGCACAGCAAGTGCCACGCATCTCGAGATCTTTCGTGTGGACTCTACAAAGGCGCAGCACAGCTTGGGACTTACAGTCGTCACGGCTCAGGACTTTTTGAAGGATCTGGCTTCCTCTTGCGATTGGCGACGAAAGTATCCAAATGCCTGTGGTCGACTTGATGAATCATTGGGCGATATGTATTGCGTGTTATTCACCTGGTGCAAGGATGTATATCTTGAGGATAGAAACCCCCGTAATTCATGCGACGTGGCCAGATCTTTATGCTCATGCACCAGCAGCTGGCTGTGGTCTATCGCCGCATCCCTGAAAAAGAAGCTGAGCATCGGCCTTGGATAGTTTCTCAAGGAATTTTGAGACGCGTTGATCCGTGTTGAGGAATTCGGACAGAGTCCCCCCCCCCCGCGGGCGCCTCTCCTCGGTCCTGTCATTGCGTGAATCTTGACGTTCCAGTCATGTGAACTGACGGCCGAGCTCAATTGCTCGATATAGACGAACGATGATAGGAAGAAACCTCATGGGGAGCGACTGAGCACTTTTCCGAAACGATGTAGACCAACCGCCACTTGCCTCAGCTTCTCCGCAGGCTCTCCGCAGGCCGTTCAGTCGAGGTATCTGTTCCCAAGGTGGTTATGGATTTGCGCTTCTTGCGTTTGGAAGCACCCTTCACACAAGCTCGAGGAGGAATCCGTCAAACAAAAGTAAGCCGGGGGATGTTGATACCTACCTACTTAGCCTGAAGTTTGATGGGAATCAGGCAGCAAGATGGGCTCGGATGGCCTTCCCGGGCCCGTCCTCCACACTATAGAGCACTTGATCTGTGCACGGCGGTGGAGTGGGTGTTTTTCGTTCTTTCCTTTTCGTCTTTTGTAGTCCGATTGCACTTTATATTTCACAATTGTATTCCACAGCTCTGCCCTAAAAGCTTTCAGTCGCTTCCGGGTACTTCTCCAGCCATTGCTTCCTCGTGAAAACTCTTGCATTCGCTTCAAGGAAATGAGTAATCTTTTCGTTGAGTTCTGACGCTGGTGTTAGTTCAGTCGTTCGGAATAAAAAAAAAAAGTGCACTTGCCTGCAATATTCATTGTCACCGCTGGCTGGATGGAGTAATGATCTGATCGTTCATGTACTAAGATAAGATCATCCGGAAGCGCAGTTCCTTTAGGCACTGCATATACAATAACATCGTCGCCCCGAAACCGCCTTGAGACCAGCGATTGCTGGTAAGGTGAGTTAGGCCGCATTGATGCACCGTTGGGAGCTAGGATGAGATTAGCTCTGACTTGATGTTCCGTTGCACAAGACTTGTTTTGGAGCTCTCACCTTCGTAACTCATGGGCTTCATGGCTTTTGGCTGGACAAGCCCATTTGTCGATGAAATATCATACATACGTCGCCCTGGTGTCCAGATACGCAACTTGACTTGTCTTCCGTTATTCACTCGAAAGATTTCCGTGGGAAACTTTCGAAGAACCTCGATCAATTTGATCGTTGACATCTTGAATTATGATTGAATGTGGAGCGGTTGTAAGGGAGACGAGGGTTGCCAATTGGCACTTAGCTCCAGGCACCAACACTCAGTCTCGCACGAGACCCGCTTTTAAGCAAGGGTTTAACCGCCCAATTGTGTTTGACCTCATCGACCCATTGATCTCCTGTTTCCCTCATGCTCATGTTCATGCTCATACTCAAACAGCTCCGTGTCGCCCTTTCGCCCATGATCGGTTACCCTTTTCGCCCGTCAATCGTGCATCAACAGTCACGCCTGTTGTCGCGACGATTGTTCTCCGTGAAAGCAGTTCATTCCTCATTCCCTGCAACCTTGCACTACTACTGCCCGCGCCGCAGCTCAAGCCTGTTCGATCACCGTGAGAATGACGACCGACCGGACGACTTGTATGACGAAGGCGTAATTTTGGGAAAGCATGGTTTGGTATACCCAGGTGTGAAGGGAACATCAGGTTAGATGCGCCAGCTCGAGGGATAGACAATCTACAGTATGTATGTGCTAAGCTACCCACAGTTTCAAACGGAGCCGTCATGTTTCCAAATACCTTCATGATGCAGGAGCTAGCGCGCAGATACTTCGACGAGGCTCTTGATCGTGAGGATGAGGGCAAACAAATTGATGTACCATTCATTTATACTTTTACTCGAGGTATGAAGACTGCGAATTCCGCACCTCAATCAGCTAACACGGGAAATGTCAGGAACGCCGGTTCCTGGCCATTTCACTCTCTTCAATGATTACGCGTCGCAGTTCTCTCTCCAACCTTCACGAGGTATGCCGCTTGAAGGTTCGGATTCCTTGAATCTCCCTCGCTGCGCTTCGAGTCTAACATCTGTTCAGAGCTGAACCACCTGCTGGATGAGTTCTATAACACGCACGCGCAAAAAGAAACTGCCGAGAAATGGTTGGATGCACACCCCTACAATGAAGCAACAGCAGATGACGCAGACGCCGTATGGTCGGCTAGGTAACTTGTGGCAGACGCGTCGTATATTTCATATTGAATCGCACCGATAGATAAATCATTTGGAGGAGGCCCAGTTGTACACGACCGTGTTTGGACGACGCTGCCTCAGTTTCGCAATGTGTGCCGGTTGCCATTCCCGCGCACTGCCTGGTCGAAGGATTCGACAAGGCAGAATAGGCTTCCGGCGCTTTGGGACGACTGCTGGAGGTCGACTCGGCACCATCTGAGCGGCCTGGGCCATACAGCCCCGTCCCGCATCGTGCTCCTGGGGTACAGATTGCTTGCAGCAGAGAAAAGAGAGAGATTCGCAGTGGAACCTCCAGAACAGGCGATTTTGATGGAGTAAGATACCCTGGCCCCAGCCCCCTTTACTCGTCAGCCGCAACACTTCGTCGTGAGAAATAGTCAAGGAGGAGCTGTTGCAAAGATGACCCTCCCATTCGCCCCTTCGCCAGCGTTTCAGATGTACAGGCTCTTGGCTGCCAGCCAAATGAACTTCGATCAGGTATACCGAGCCTCCAGCAAATGTCTCCCGATGGCCACGCGAAGGAAGCCACCTACGAGCTGCAGAATCCTTCCATGCTTTGGATATCCAAAGACTCACTGACACCGAAGTGTTCAATGATGCTTGATACTGGGTCCGCACCCCGTTCAAGGACACGTTCTTGCCGACTCGTCTTCCTTTATGGTTTCGGGACGTGTCTGAATCTAGCGCCATGAGTGATACTGCCGCCTTTATGTCTTTTGCTGCGTGATGCCATTTTGAATCATCAGTGCGGCAAAACAGATGATGGTGGCGATTTTCATCGCCCAAACTCTTCCCTTCCGAACGGCTGTACTGCATCAGATTGCCGTTCGCCTCTGGCTTCGGATACGCTTCTGCACTATCTGTAGCAGTGTCGGAAATAATTCCAGTAGGATAGATAGGTCTTCTGTTGCCTATAGATATCTCCATCCTATTGAGACTTGTGGGCGAGAGTTGATATGGAGGGGTCCCGTTGGAAGCCGCTTGGTCGTCGCCAACAGGGAGCAATGTCGCCAACAGGGAGCAATGCTTCGACTTGATCCTCCGCCTTGATCATGACTCGAACACGGTGATTACTTGAATCTCCTCCCAGGATCGTTGGATTCGAGAGGCGTTCAATGCGGCAGGGATCAAACAATGGCCTGTTCGGAAGCCTGACTGGCGCTCTCGCCAAAGCTGGATCAGCTTCAACGTCGAGGATTTGCCCAGGGTTCCAGGGTGGCATATGAACTGATTTGATCGGATTTCCGCGCCGCCTAATCTGCATGGCTCAAAATACAAAATGAATTGTATGGTATTCCAAAGCTCTGCCGGTAGTAGCGCGCTTCGTCACATCTAGCTTATGTGCCACCGTAGCCCGAGGCACGGGTGAGGGGAACATGCGCAGGCAACAAAATCTCCTCTCCTACCAGCTTGTCATGGTCCACTCCTGCGCGCGCGCATACATACTTTCCCCCAACAAGGCACGCCGGATGGTGAGTCGAGCCCGAATCTAAACACTGGCTCGCGACATCGGTCCGTCGGTCGGTCCGTCTGCGATGGCTTCGGAGGAGAGGCCGCCTCCCCACGCGCTCCCAAGCCCATCCAACCGCCCCGCCACGACGAGCCAGCGAGATTCGTTCCCCTCATCCATGACCGGGCCCCTCACATGCGCGAGCATCATCGCGTCTTCGACGGCCGAGGGAAAGGCCATCCCCGTGGACCACACCACGGCCGAGCACAGGACGTCGGCGCTGCGCGAGCTCAACTCTCGCTACCCGAGCCGGCACCGGTACGCCAACTCGACGGGCGCCGCGTCCAGCACCAGCACCTGCTCGGAGCCCGTCATTGTGCGCAGCTACCACCCGCCGTCCAACAACCCCAGCAGCAGCAACGACAGATGGTCATGCCAGCAGCGCCGCGGTGGTGGTGGGTCTAGGTCTGGGTCCGGATCTGAGACTGCTGCTGCTGGTAGTGGACCAGCAGCCATCGTCGGCTCGACCCGTCCTCTTCCTCGCAAGGTGACTTCCCTGCTCAGCGGCGTGGCCAGCTTGTGCAGGCGACCGACGCCGACCTCGGACGTGCCGCCGGACGCACGCCTGCCTCCCCTCGAGGCCTTTCGCTTCAGCAGCTTTTTGACGGACGCCGCCGCCGCCGCCGCCGCCGCCGGCTCCCGCGACATCAATGCAGACCTGGACAAGATAGCCGGCATCTGCGCCAGGTCGAGATACTCGTTGAGCGACCAGTACGAGGCGCACTATGCGCCCCAGGGATCCGGGACTCTGCCGCCGCCGCCGTTCACCCCCGACAGAACGAGCGAGGCGGCCCCCCTCCCCCTCCCAGGTCCGACGACGCTGCAGGCTGTGCCATCAGACGACGACGAAAGAGACGCCGGGAACGACGACTCCACACGACGACGGAGGAGGAGGAGGCGGCTCGCACGGAGAAACAGCCGCCTGGAGACCATCATGTCCTCGAGCCGCTCTTCTTCTGATGACGAGGAAAAGTCCAAAAAGACGGGCGTGTCAGACCTGCGCGGCCGCACGGCCAAGAAGACGTCGGGGTCCTCGACACCCCGATCGTCCTCTCCGCGTCGGAAAGATGGCGCAGGCTTGTACACTGAAGAGCACACGATTCTTGCCATGAGAAGCAGACCTTGCTCGTCGCCTGCTCTGACCGAGGGCTTTGTGAAAGACGGCGCAGCCACCTCGCACGTGCTGGTGTCGGGAGACCACCAGGTCCCAAGCACAGCGTCGAGACGGGGGAACACCGCAGCCGGGCGCCGCGGAACACGGGTCATGGACGGCGGCACGTCGCGAGGACGGACCGTGTGACGTGACGGCCGAGGGATCGATTGCATCTGCCGTTGCGCCGGCCGTGCAGAACCAGGGCGCCCTGACCCTATCTGCCCGCTGGCTGCCGTGGAAGCTGGCCGCCGGCAGCTCTACCCTAAGCGGACGCGCAGAGCGCAGTCTGAGGAACCCGATGAAGAACAGCCGGGGATAGTGACTCGACGACTACGGCCATGGCACTACGAACGGGGCAAGGCAGGGGGCGCACGGCCTGCAATGAGGATGGCTGCGCAGGCTGAGCTTTGCCGTCACCTTTGACGCTGACGGCGGCCACTCATTCCCCTCGAGGAGACGTGAGGT
>JAPFUF010000274.1:0-16094 GCA_030780645.1 Aschersonia sp. MBC 508 | reverse complement strand
TTCTTCTTCTTCTTCTTCACTCGTGAGGTGGTCTTCCTTCTTTGGTCATTGACCCAATTCCAGCTGGGACAAGTTGTACGCTCGTGAACTGTCCAACCACGCTTCGAATCCTTCCGACATCGGCACAATCTGGTTCGACGACTCCAACGCAGAGGCCCGCATGATCCAGTACCTCACTTCACACCACCACCACCGCCATAACAACCGCAAACACACCCAAGCACAGCCGAGGAGCCCGTCGCCACTCGACGACGACGACGACGACGACGACCAAAGCTCAGTCCTGGATCTAGGTTGCGGCAACGGGTCTATCCTGTTTGCGCTAAGGGAACAGCATCGTTTTGCAAAAGGTCGCTTCCTGGGCGTTGATTATAGTCATGCTAGTGTGGAGCTCGCGCGGGCCGTTGGCAGAGGGCAAGGAGGATCAGGAGAAGAGGAGCAGGAGGAGGAGGCTTCAGACATAGACTTCAGACAGTGGGATATTTTGCAGGGCTCGTATGACGACGTCCTGACGGGTGAACAGTCAAATGGCTGGGATGTCGTGCTGGACAAGGGCACGTTTGACGCCGTGTCCCTGTCCAACGACGAGGTGCAGGGACGCCGCATCTGCGCACTCTATCCCGAGAGAATACTGCCCTTGGTAAAGACCGGCGGTATTTTCCTCGTGACCAGCTGTAATTGGACCGAAGAGGAGCTGGTCGCGTGGTTTGCTTCCAAGAATGCCACGACGTGCCCGGCATTCGAGGTGGTCGGAAGAGTTGACTACAAAACCTTCAGCTTCGGCGGTGTCAAGGGACAGACGATTAGTACCGTGTGCTTCCGCAAGATACAAAATGCGACAGCTGGTCATCGGTAGACCAAAAAAACGGGCATCTATGCTGAATCCTGGAAAATCGAATCAACATCTCATCAAGGTCAAGGCTGCTTTCGATTCTATACTCCTAGTTGTACACTCATGCCTCTCCATCGCCAAAAGAGACGGAACTTGATCTCGACAAGGGATGAGTTCGACGTCGCTTACCCCTTCTATTGCCCTCTTCCCCGTCCATACTCAATACCGGAACTGGAATAAACCGCCGCTTAAGACGCCGCTTAACACTGCCCCGCTCGACCCCAATCTACGGCGACGTGTTCATGGGCTCCCCGCCCGGGGCGGAACTTGTCGCTTCAGCTGCCGCTGTAGTTGCGAAGTATCGAACGTCCACATCATCATCCTTTTGGAGCTTGATCAGATTGGGCAGAATCCGCTGCTGAATGAGCTCTTGACCCTTTGGTGACGGCACAACTTCAACTCCTTCCTTCTCCAACGAGTACAGCGTCCCTTCCTCCGGCAGACGGCGCAGTGCATCGACGAGCACCGAATACGTCTTGGCCACGTTGAATCGAATATTCGGAATATCATCGTCCACCATCTTGTCAAGCATTGGCAAAATGGACTTAGCAATCACGCTGATGCTGACAACGCTGGCCAGGGTCTGTCGACAGGCATTAGCATGGATCGAGAACTTCCTGGGCAGCAGCGCTCACCGAGATGGCAAAGCAAGTCGTCATTCTGTAGAGGTAGTTAGGATGGCTGCCCATGCCCATAACCTTGGGAATGATCTGCTCGCTAGCCCACGCGACTCCGAAGACCTCAGTCAACTTTTTCAGATTGTGCGTAGCGGCATCGCGAATAGAGAAGACCGTGTCGCCCAACCAACCCATGCAGAGGTTGCTTAATTTCTCGTCGAAGAACTTTACGCCGAGCTGGCTGGCAAGAAGAGGAATGTACTCGATAATGGCTAGGCGAACTCGCCACTGTTTGTCCTCAGCCAATTGAACAATGGCGGGCAGCAGGGATTGTGACAGAAGATCAATGCCGATAACTAACGAGATCCAATTAGCCAACAGTCATTGCATATATGAGGTCTTTCACGTATAAATACCTTGATTGACCTGCTCAAGTTTCGATATGATGTGAAGCCGCACCTCGGGGAATTCGTCTTTGAGCATCTGCAGAAACATGCCCAGAAGATGATCAATAGTTCTAAGAGTGTTAAGCGTTAGCCTCTTGCTTGCAAGCACGATCAAACTGAAGGCTTACTCTTGCTTGCCCAGGATTGGGGCAAGCCCACTGATTTGCGTGCCCAATGCTGCACGGACATGCTGCGAATTGTCCGACACAAGGTCCTCAACACTGCCCATAATGTCGTTCAGGAGGGTCTCTCGGTCGACGAGCGCACAGAATCCAGGGATCTGGCCGGCGATTGCAGTTCGAACCTCGGCCTCGTTGTCTTTGAGAAGCTTGACAAACGCGGGCACGAGATCTCGGGTGACGACCTCTTCGTCCACAGCCTTGGCAATCTACACGCATAACTTAATAAGCAGGTGTACGGGCCGAGAACGCGGCAGAGCTGTCAAGAATGGTACATCGCTGCACAGAACAAACCTTTTCAAAACGGTCAGCAATCATATACCGAACTCTCCAGCTCTTGTCTTCTATCAAATTACGCAGCGATGTGAGCAGGACGCCGTGACTGGCCTGTTGATCCTTTGGGACGACCTCGGCGATTGAAATGAGGATTTCCACAGTAAGTAATCTGACGCTATCCTGGTCATCCTGGACGAGGTGTTGGAAAAGGGGTATCATTTCGTCAATCACAATAGAGGCGGGCATCTCTTGAACGAATTTAGCGAGATGGGTGGCAGCTTGCCTGCGAACCATGGGGGTATCATCGTGGACGAGGAGGCCAAATTGCTGGCGGAGTTGTTCTTGAATGGGAACAGAGACTTTGCGGTATGGCGTTGTAAAGAGGCCGCAGCCGGATACTTTTGATGTGAACCAATCGGCTTTGGATAGTCGAACGGTGAGAGGAATGAAGTGTTCCTCGACTTGCTGCGCGGATAGAGTTTCGCAAATCTTGTTGAGCGAATCGACAGCCTGTATAGCAACCGAGTCAGACGGAGCACTTTGTCGCCGTTATCGCGCGTAAGGATGCGGATGATGAGGCTAATCATACCTTGTCACGGACGACTGGTTCCTCGATGGCGGCAAGATTTTCCAGCGGCGAGAGCAGAACATGCCCGAACGAAGGTCCTCCGACATACTCGATGAATTTACCCAACTCCTCGCTCAAGGCGACTAACACCTCGTCCTCGTCCTCGACTGACTCTGCATGTTTGTCGAGCAGCGGCGTCAGGACTCAATATCAGGACGACCATGTGGATGAGGCTAGACTGACCGTCGAGAAAGGGAATCAACTCCTCCCTGGTCCGCTGGGCACCAAGGGCAAGAGCAATGGTAGAGAGGCGATGGATGGCGTTGAGACGCAGGAGTACGTCGTCGTGCTAAAGCGAATCGGAGGCATTGGTGGTTAGCAGGGTCCGACGGGTCGCACGGCAGAAACAGGGGAATTTCGAGAAGACAGAGTAGATATGTATTTGCGTCCACACAAGGAAGGCGCCCAACCACCCTACCTTTAACTCGTCGATGAGGACTGCGATGGGATAGAGCTCATCGCTTGTATTGGTCGCGTCAGCCATGCCGGACGACGGGGGGGTGCGTTTGAAGCGCTTCGAGGGTCGTGCTGAGTTGGAGATGAGAGAGGAAGACAAGGCGCGGCCGAGTTGCACCAGAGTGGCGATGGATATGCTGGCCGAGGACACCGAAGCAGACGCGTGACAAATGGATGCAGAGAAGCGAGGCCAGCCGCAATCAAACGACGTCGGTCTTGTGGTGTGTTCCTTCGATCCCCAGTGGTCGCTGTAGAGGGGAACCGGGCAGGATTGGCAGGCGCGATGGTGGATCCTCTTATTTCTCTCCACTTGTGCTGCACTTGCACCAGGACCGATGATGTGGACGTCAGTCACGTCGCGAGCTTCTTACCTCTTCTGGGCAGATCTCACATGACCATGTATGTTTGTTGCGCTGCGGATGCACGAAAATTCCATAGCAACACTTTCGTGGTCACTGTGGCCAAGCGCTCGAGCCACATTGGCCCTCCTTTCCAGCTTGTCGTCCGTCATTCGACCAAATTGAGTATCAGCGATGTGAGCGAGCGTCACAATCGCAGGCCAATGCTCGAGCTCTCTCAAATATTTCCCCACACCCTGCCTGCGATTAACCTATGGCAAATCGAAAAACAAGGACAACTTGGTCGCAATGATGTCGTGTGATTTTTGCAAATGTGTGTTTTGCCCTTCCAGCAATGGGCAGAAAGTCCCGGACCCGAATGGCGATGGCCGTGCAGCAGCAATCATAGTCAGAAATGGCAACGAGGCCCAATGTCTTCATTGATGGGGCACTAGAAGCGAAAGCCAAATATGGACCCTATTTGAAAATTTACGTGACTCAATACCGAGTTGGCACCCCGCCATGCTCCATCTGTTAGCCATTCATCGTCATCCTCATCGCCTCATTTCCCACTTCACCACGGCAGAGGCAGCAATCGGCGTATTCGAGCCATTGAGCCAATTGCCGTCAACATGCCGACCATTTCTGTTGACAAGTACAAACTCTTCGAGGCTCTGGGCAAAAAGTAGGTCCCGCGGTCAACACCGAATCTGGCCCCTCTCCCTCTCTTCCGCCGGCCTGAGGTCGAAGCTTGCGCGCACCAAGGCATATAGTTTGTCGGCACCACCGCCAAATTCACCGTCGCTAGACTTTCGCTGACTTACTATAAATCTGTAGATTTACCAAAGAAGAGTTTGAAGATTTGTGCTTTGACTATGGCATCGAGTTGGACGAGGACACCGAAGACCAGGAACGTCCCATAGTAGACGGCAAACAGGAGCCTCCTCAGCTAAAGATCGAGATTGGCGCGAATCGCTATGACATGCTTTGCTTTGAAGGCATTGCACTTAACCTCAACATATTCCTTGGTCGCCTCAAGGCTCCCGACTTCCGTGTCGTCGAGCCCAGGGACGAGACGCAACAAGTAATCAAGGTCTTGCCAGATACTACAAAGGTCCGACCATACGTCTCGGGTGCCGTTCTGCGAAATATCAAGTTCACCCAAGACCGCTACGACTCCTTCATCGCTTTGCAAGATAAGCTACACCAAAATCTGGCTCGAAATCGAACGCTGGTGTCTATGGGAACTCATGACCTCGACACAATTCAAGGACCTTTCACGTATGAGGCCCTTCCACCAAAGGACATAAAGTTCACTCCATTGAACCAGACCGAGGAGATGACCGGTGAAGAGCTCATGACCTTCTACGAAAACGATAAGCATCTCGGCCGCTACCTGCACATCATCCGCGAAGCTCCCGTCTATCCCGTCATTTTCGATGCGCATCGGACAGTTTGCTCACTACCCCCAATCATAAACAGCGAGCATTCCAAAATCACGTTGAACACGACCAACGTCTTCATCGAGATTACAGCCACGGACCTGACGAAGCTACAGATTGTCACAGATATGCTCGTGACAATGTTCTCTGGCTATGTCGAGGAGCCCTTTACCGTCGAACCTGTCAAAATCATTTCCGAGCACAACAAATTGACCCGGGTGACGCCATCCCTCAAGCCTCGAGTCACCCATGCTGAGGTTGACTACCTGAACAGCTGCACTGGCCTAAACGAGACCCCGGAGAACCTTTGCAGACTGCTGACCAAGATGGCATACGATTCTAGGCCTTCGGACACAAATCCCAATCTCCTCGATATTTCCATACCCCCTACCAGAGCAGATGTACTACATCAATGTGATATCATGGAGGATCTTGCAGTCTGTTATGGGTTCAACAAGCTTCCCCGCACCGCACCGACGCGAAGCGCTACTATTGGCGCCCCCCTCAGGATCAACAAGCTCGCGGACATCGTGCGGATGGAAGCCGCCATGGCGGGCTGGAGCGAAGTCATGCCCCTTATTCTTTGCAGTCACGACGAGAACTTTGCCTGGCTGAACCGCAGCGATGACGGCAAGACGGCCGTCCGGCTCGCGAACCCAAAAACGCAGGAATACCAGATTGTGCGCACATCACTGTTGCCCGGCTTGCTCAAGACAATCCGAGAGAACAAGGGTCATGCTGTCCCCTTCAAGATCTTCGAAGCATCAGACGTCAGCTTCAAGGATGAGTCTGCTGAGCGAAAAGCACGCAACGAACGACACTTTGCAGCCGCGTACTGCGGAAAATCGAGTGGTTTTGAAGTCGTCCACGGTCTGCTCGACCGTGTTCTGGCCATGCTGCGCACGGCCTTCATCACGCACGATGAGGGCCTGTCTGGCAAGAGTATCGACTTCCAAGTCAAAGAGAATCCTACCAAGGCCGACGGCTATTGGATCGAGGAGCTGAATGAAGAGACGTTCTTCCCTGGCCACGCTGCATCGGTGCATCTGCGCCTAGGCGGCAAAGAAAGACGCATCGGAGAATTCGGCATCATACATCCATCTGTGCTGGGAAAATTCGACCTAAGGTGCGTTTGACATTGGCCCCCCCCCTTGGCCGAGGGCTCTTTGAGTACCGGGCTTTTCTGATTGATGCATCCTGGCTGACTGTGTTCCAGATACCCCGTCAGCACGCTTGAGATCAATCTAGAAGTGTTCCTGTAGAGCGCGCTGTGCCTGGCAATTCGGATATTGGGCTGGAAAATGTTGGGCACTAGACGCTGAACTACAGCAGAGCCACGTTGCACATGTGCTGCAACAAGGGCACTGAGCAGTCTTTTCAGGCTTTAGACCAAGACCTGCAGAACGGCGGAGAAGATGAAAAATCGACTGCAATGTAGTGGTACAGCCCAACAATACATGACAAGTGCCCCGGGCCATGGATAATTCCTTACTCATCTACAATAGACCTGCAACTGCTGAATGAAACTTGATGTACACGGTTTTTTCTTCACTGATATCAGTCGTGGGCTCACCTCATCATCCCAAACATAAAATGCTCAGACTGTCGGCCGGCATCGGCCTGGCCAAACGCACACATAATGATCAAGTACGGCCAGACTCTCTGCGATTGTTAGTGCTGCTATGCTGCAATATTACGCACGGATTCTTAAAATCGGGGCATATCAAGACATTGATCGAGATCATTCGCTACTTGGCTCTCGATGAGCTTTCGTTTAAGATGCAAGGAGTCCGCTGCAGAAATGCTTCCTAACTCAGTATGACCCTCTAATCTCAGAAGAGCCACAGATTCAACGCAGAGAACCGATGAGACTGGACCTCAAGTTTTCATTTTGATACAAGCTCCCAGCAGTCGCTGATGCCACCCGGTGTCCCGTGAATAGGATCAGGGACGGCCGTGCGTGGCTGGCAGTCGTAGAAAATGGTCCTGGGGACAATAGAAAT
This sequence comes from Aschersonia sp. MBC 508, assembly GCA_030780645.1. Classification (NCBI taxonomy): domain Eukaryota; kingdom Fungi; phylum Ascomycota; class Sordariomycetes; order Hypocreales; family Clavicipitaceae; genus Aschersonia; species Aschersonia sp. MBC 508. The sequence goes on along the minus strand of JAPFUF010000274.1, from coordinate 8,817 downwards.
CATATACAGCGCCGGCTCGTCATATCTAGAGAAAAAAACGCTCTATGCCATCTCGCTCATCTCCTGTTCCGTTCGCGACGCCGCCGCCGCCGACTGTGACTCCTGGGTCAGGCCGAGATTGCCTCGCACTCCGCTGCTGATGTTGATACTGGACAGACTGTTTCTGATGGCTGCAAGAGCGCTTGTTCGATCAGCAGAAGCGCTGCGACGCGCCGCAGATGGCATCCCCTCAGGCGTCAGAATCTGATGTGCCTTTTCAAGCGCCGTCACGACTGGCTGACTACTGTCCAGACCAGGCGGTGGCGGAGTGTCCTCTGGGTGAGAAGGGTCTTGCAGGTTGGAAACAGCAGCGGCAAGGCGACTCTCCGCGGCAGCCGTAGCATTCAAAGAGCCGTTCATCTCATCATCTGTGCGGCCAAAGAGCTGGTACCACCATCGAATCTCTTTCAAGTTTGGCAGCAGAATTCGCTCCTTGCCTCGAACACGATCATCAATGATGGGATCGTAATCCGAATTTGTCCATTCAGGCCTACGAGAAAGAAAATAGTCCCACACACAAAACGTTCTCTGGTAGACTCTGGCTTCTCTCCTCTGTTTTTCGGAATTGTAAAGGAATGTCCCGTATTGGCAAGAATAAACGTGATACAGCAGACGGCGCAAAAACCGTTCGTTGTACTCAAATCGATTGGGGTCTTGCCGTAACAGTTGATAGGTACAATCCAAGAACTGGTGAAAAACCGGACTCACTTCGTCTGGTACCGTAGCCTCGGTGTCGACAGCCTTGATAGAGGTTGATTCTCCGGCCGTCGGAGAATCGCCTCCTTCTTTATTTTGATTGAAGAAGCGCCGAGCACCTGTGAGAACATTTTGAAGGGCATCATTTCGACCGTCGTTCTCGCCCGGCTGAACCTTGGATCCCGCCAGAGCATCGCGTTGAATAGTAAACCAGTCATCATGGTTCAAGTGCCCAGACCTCTGCCTGAATCGATGCCCAAAAGAAAGCCAATCTTTTTCAACGAGGACGATGAAGCCGTCGATAGTTCTATAGTAAGGATCAAGCATGATTTGCGAAAGGGCGCTCAGCTGGCTCGTGCGGTCCCAGCCGTCTGAACAGTGAATCAGGACGTGCGAATGGTCAATGCCAACCCTGCGGGCGATTGTAATTGCCCCGCCAAGGACGCTGTGTATATGTGACAGCCAGTTACTCTGCTGCAAGAGTTCCCGATTGGGAGGTAGAGGAGAAATATCGGCATCTTTGAGCGCTTCAACCACCTTGTTGAGTGATTTACGCATGACATGAATATTCTCAATGTTGAGATAAGCCTTGGTTGCGAACTTGTAATTGACCATGTTTTCAGATCCCAGACCCTGTATCTGATTTGCCATGGCATTCATTGTTGGCCTAGCGTCGACAATCATGTTGGCTTGCTGCCTACCATAAACTGCCTTTTCATCGTTGACCACGGAAGACCGCGACACCATTTCATCTGCGTAGCTGTCCAAATCCGCCGGGGTTGAGCTAAGGGTACTCTCATCCGCAACCTCCGATTGACCGTTTGGAGGCGTAGGATCCTCTGCGCCTTCCGGTATCCAAGCAGAGAAAGATGCTGCGACAAGTCGCTCATCTTGTACATTTGTTCTTCTGGTGAGGCCGGAACGGGGCTGTGAGCTCCTCGTGATGGTGCAATTGTTGACGGGATGAATATACGAAAGCACTGGGATTCGATTTTTGGAACGGAATTCTCGCGCATACTTGAGGACATTATCCGAGATCTTGGACGGTACGACGAGGAAAGCGGGATACGTGTCGCACAAAGAGTAGTCTCTGTTGATGCTTGTGATCCTCCAACCCTTGTCTGGTAGCTTCTCACTAATGCCCTGTCTCCGAAATTCGGCCCTGGGATCGTAGAAACACCACGTGTCTGTACCCATTTCGACCCCAATGGGCTTGTGACTAAAGGCGTATAATTTATCCACGGAACCGAGCTTACACGTCCGCGCCTTGATGAAATCAAATGTTTCGCGAGCCGTTTCATTGTTTGGGAAGTTGAATGTGACAAAGGTGAAATCCCGACATCGTAGCCTGATCGTTGGTGGCTGTCGAGAGGTGGAGGGTGTCGGCCGGCAAACACATTGGGACAGCATGGGAAATGCTAGCCAACGCTCCCTCACCTTGGACGGCAGCCGATTTTCTGAAGTCGGATCGTGGATAGGGGCACAGAATATCAAGTGGAAATCGGTCAGTCGCAATGTTCCGGTGGTGAGATGGCCACCGTACATGCCCTGGACATTTTCGAGGACCTGTTGGATATCGGCAGCCTATTAGACGGTGCCATGCCGGGGGAAAGACGAGAATGCTACATGCCTTTCTGGCCTCCATCTCGGCCGAAACGACTTCGGCTCAGGCTTAACTTGACTTGAAGAAAGAAACAGCAGATTCAGCTGGTAGTTGAGCTACCGCAGCCTCAATAAAGTAAGTATGTTGTTTGATGTAACCGCGGCAATTTTAGATGGTGTGACCTCATCGACGGTATTCCATCGAGAAAACGGCCCAAAGATTTCAAGCGGGAGGAGCTCGAATCATGATCTGAGGCAACTGAAGGGCGATGACAACAGCGACCGGGAGACTGCGAGAGGAAGCTTGGGTACTGCACGATGTCGAATCACGAGCTTAGCCCACTGACGTATGACCGACTGCTCCGAAACGGGCACGACGACGGGCTGAGCAGGTGGGGGTGAGCTGTTCCTCCCGCACCCGCACAAGCCCACCCTCCTCAGCTGTGACAGGCAAGCAAGTTGCTGAGTGTCCAGGCCAAATGCTAGTATATCTCAATTTGGACTAGTGCGCGGTCCACGCCCGCACAGTCTTCGGAGCGCGCCAAAGCAGATTTTCCGTGGGCACTCTTCCTCCCATCCAGCCCCAGCCGTGGGAAAGGCGGGACTACCAAATTGGAGTGCCACACCCCTGCGCATGCCGTGCTGTGCTGGCTTAGGGCTTTCAACCCACAAGCGAAAACTGAGGGGCCCGCCAACTTTCTCGACCGCCTGCTCCCTGGACCATCTTGCGAAATACCACGACTTCAGCCCGCCGAGCACTCGCCAATTGCGTCGATCGCCCATTCGAATCGAATTATCTCCCTGCAGTCAAGATGGCTCACCCCGGTGCTCAAATGTGAGTGAACAGCCCCGCCCCTGCTGAGATGCCCCAGCTCGAGTTACGTGTGTACCGTGCGGGTTTCGGGCGACCAGAAGTTGCAGCGTGAGGATTGTCTTGAGCAGGAGTGCGGAGCTGTTGCAGGTCATGTCGCAGTCTGAAGGAGGCGAGAAAACAAAGAGGCGGCGTCTGCATCTTGCTACTGTCAAATGATCAGATACAGGAGGCAGCCAGGAACCCGCACGCGCACAATGACATACTGGAAAACCCCTTGAAAGTCACTAACACCTGCCACAGCTCCAAGCGGAGAAAGTTCGTCGCAGACGGTGTGTTCTACGCCGAGCTGAACGAATTTTTCCAGCGCGAGCTCGCTGAAGAGGGCTACTCGGGCGTCGAGGTCCGCGTCACGCCCACCGTGACCGACATCATCATCCGGGCCACACAGACGCAGGAAGTGCTGGGCGAGCAGGGCCGCCGTATCCGCGAGCTCACTTCGCTAATCCAGAAGCGATTCAAGTTCCCCGAGAACTCTGTGTCGCTGTACGCCGCCAAGGTGCAGAACCGTGGTCTCTCGGCCGTCGCCCAATGCGAGTCGCTCCGCTACAAACTGCTCAACGGTCTGGCCGTCCGTCGCGCCTGCTACGGTGTGCTGCGATTCATCATGGAGTCTGGTGCCAAGGGTTGCGAGGTGGTCGTCTCTGGCAAGCTGCGCGCTGCCCGTGCCAAGTCCATGAAGTTCACCGACGGCTTCATGATTCACTCCGGTCAGCCCGCCAAGGACTTCATCGACACTGCCACCCGCCACGTCCTGCTCCGCCAGGGTGTTTTGGGAATCAAAGTCAAGATCATGCGGGGCTCTGACCCCGAAGGCAAGGCTGGTCCTCAGAAGTCTCTGCCCGACGCCGTCACCATCTTCGACCCCAAGGAGGAGCCAGTCGTTCTCCAGCCTCTCAGCCGGGATTATGGGGCCAAGGCCGCCGCCGTTCAGTCCAGTCAAGACGCTCGCGTCACTGAGCAGGAGGGAGAGAATGTCGAGGAGCAGCAATAATCGATTCCAACCAAAGTGAAGAGGAGACAATGTGTGGCGGATAACCGATGACGCAGGATGGAGAAATCGGAGTACTGGAAACGTTCGCTTGTTTTCTGAAAGACAAGGCCATTAGGGACGACACGGGACGAGACAGATGGACAGCTAAGAAGAAATTAGCCAGAACCAAAACTGAGCCGTTTCTACTCGAAGAAGGGCGTCGAGTGAATCTTTATTTTTCGTTTGCTTGCATCTACACAGGATATTGGAAGGATAGGTTATCCCATCTTGTCTTTGTAATGGTTAGAATTTAGCCATGAAAGAAATCGAGACGCGAGCATATCATGAACCAATGACACGATACGCCCATTGTTTTCCAATATGTATAGACGTGACGGGACTTTCTATTGCGTCGCTTAGTTTCGTCATACCGGGCTCCTTCAAATGGCCCTTTAGCATGGATCCGACATCGGCTGTGCAGCGTCTCTGAGCATAGCAATGCCAAGGTCACAGGCATCTTGAAGATTGAAAACAGCTGGAAGCGCACGAACTAGCCGCAGCCCAATCGCGGGCTGGGAGTAGTCGTGATTAGAGTACCAACAGGCCTCATGCATTTTTTCCCTTTTTGTCCCACCCCTAGAGAATTGCAATACAAGTCTGACGATTTCCGGCCATCAGGTGCGTACGTGCCCTAGTTGCCACTGAGTCAGATGAGCCACAAAGGAGAAACCACTGGCACTGTCACAGTCACAGATCGAAGCCAGCCCTGTTTTATAGATCACCATGCAGCAGAGTCGCGCAAGGCACAGGAAAAAGGGAAGAAAGTCAACAGCGCGCACTGAAGTTGTCCCCCCGCCAGAGTCCAGTCCTTCTTGCTCAACAGCCACGTGCCCCAGGAGAAGAAACCATGCGAGAATATCATGTATCATGCTATATTGCAGCGTCAAGGCCAGCACTCGGTGTTGCGCCAACGCAGACCAAAAGAGGTAGAAAAATCAAAAGATTAAAAAAGGGGAAGACAAGAAAAGAAGAAGTCAATTCAACACCACAAAAAACACCAGTAATAAACGCCAGAACCAATGTTTGTATATGGTACGTCATCAGCCCTCTCTAACTAGCCTTTTCGATTTCGACCATCAGCTTTGTGTTTACTTTTCATCGTGGAAACATGACCGAGGGCCAAAAATACAAATCTGTTATGACAAATCCGTTGGTATCTCATCCTCCTTGCAAGGCCAAAAAAAATACCTCCTCACTACTGCTGCTGCTGCGGCTCCGTAAGACATACTAAATGTCCATTCGGAAATTCCAAGCCCACGGAAAGTGGCGAAATTAGTAATAATAGTAAACGTCGTGCACGCATGATGATGATATTGGTGATAAATGTGAGTGATGAATGGTGAGGATCGACCGGCGAACTCCGAAAAAAAAAAGGTGGTCTAGTGAGAAACAATGCGCAATGGCTGTCGATGGCCGACGTACAGCTGTAACCAGTCGCAGACAAGGATAATTGACAGAGAAAGCCAGCCAACAAATGGTAGGTTCTAACCTCCGAAACGCCTCTCGTGGGGATCAGCAAGGAGGCTTCCGCAAAAGGTCCGTCCCACATCCCTGGAGGCATCACCTTCCAGTCGGTTTTCGGTCTTGTAATTCAATCGCGTTTTCGTGCTGTTCGTGCTTGCCATTGGCCTTGCCATTTGGTTGGGCATCATCGTCTCCGCTGTCCTCCGCCAGATCAGTGAGCCCAAATCCGACGGCTTCCTCCTCATCGTAGGCTCTGATCAGACCTTCCCGATCCCCCTGAAGACTTCCGATGCTAAGGCGTGAGGGATCGCCACTCCTCCGTGACTGCATGCTGCGACGGGTTTGGAAGCCAGACACCATGTCGGTGGGAGTAGAATCGTATCCGCCTCGGCCGGCGATGAGTTTTGCTCCGTTTGGATCTCCACGGGAGAGGTTCAGTAGGTAGACTCCGGTAAAAGTCACGAGGAAGCCGCAGAGTAACGACAGTGTGTTCACCGGGTCCGTAGTATTGAAGCCACTAAACAGGATGAACGAGGCGCAGAGCGTAGCTGTGGTGAACGTTACGTAGTAAAGGGGATTGACGCTGAGTTTCGGGACCGTGGTTAGCTCGATCAAGGAAAATTTGGCTTCAACGTGACTTACATATTTGTCGGGAATGAAGCGAGCGCCTTGTTGAAATAATTCATTTGAGTCAAAATACAGACACCCGTCAATATCATGAACACGTAGGTGGATGGGTGGCTGAACTGGTTATTTCCGGCAAACGTGAGCTTCAGAGCAATGCCGAAAGCCTTGACAGACATGACGGAAATGGAGCCGACTGTGGAGCAGATGGAGAGATAGATGAGCGCGTTGTTTTTGCCGTACTGAGGCGCGATCCGATAGATCATGAAGACGGCAAAGGCGACGACGGCGATGGCATACAAGAGGAATCCTGAGCAAGACAGTGGTCAGCAAGAAGTGACTGAACGGCGGCGCAAAAGAACTGAAGCTAGGCCTGGCAACGGATTGGTTCTCACCTGGCCGAAGAGCATAGTCGAGAATTTGGTCTATGGTCTCGATCTCCTCATCCGGAGGAGCGTGAAGAACAATGACGACTGCACCGATCAGGCAAATGGCACTACCCAATTTGCCCAGTGTTCCGAGTTCTTCCTTCAAGAAATACGATCCCAGAACGGCACCAATCAAGACACTGAGCGCACCGAGAGGAGTGACGAGAATGGCAGGCGCGAACGCATATGCGGCGAAGTTGCACACTTCTCCAATACCGACTGGGAGGAGTTAGCGACGCAAAGCAGTCTCGGAGACTCAATCAAGACGCACGAGTTGCAATTCCAGCCCACCATAGCGGGCTCTTCAGATACACGAAACCATCGCCCTCGAATCCATGTCTTTCTTCTGCTTGTATCAAGCCCTGCGAGGTGTTAGAGAAGACACAGCCAGGGCAATCGGCCGAGTGAGGCGTGCTCAGTCCAAGGAGAACACACTTTTTTTGTGATGACGAAACTTGTACCTGGACGCAGATCTGTCAGTCGGCTGTTCGAGAAATGGGCGCATACTGAGGGAATGCGACGTACCAATGGCTAACGCTGACGACATGGCAAGCGCCAAGCCGATATATCTGGAAGGCAAGCTGGTCAGTGGACTGGGCGACAATGAGAGGCTCGCGGCTCGCAGCTTTCGTTCCACACGAAGGATTCCTGTCAATTCGTCTGACGTACTTGTCCTCGAGCATGATGAGGTGCGAGTCTTGGAGAGAGCGCCTCGCCGCCTCAATGCACTGTGTTCATAGGCCAAAAGAGGAAGCTTTCCGTTGCGCGACGAGGAAGAGACGGTAGGGAGGCGTCGATGCCTAGGCCTGCAGTGTATAGTGCCCAAAGAATCGGTGCGCGGATGCTCGAGTGTGCGCGCACGGTATCTGATGTTATGATCCTTCGAAGTTGACGCGGCGGCGGGAACCGATATCCGTGGTCAGGAGGAAAAACAGGCACAGAGTTTCGAATGCGAACGGATGGGAAAGGCTTGTCGTCGTGGATGAAGGGACAGGTCGTCACTTGTCCTCGTCGATCGTCAATGATCCGTTTCTTCAGACGAATGGAATCTTGCGAGCACTGCGCCGGCAGAGCGATGCAGAGGGATGAGAGACAAGGGGGGCCTGCCGGAAAGGAGCAGAGAGGGTTCACAATGGTCAATCTGGTCGCAACGTGACGAAGGGTCTTTGCGGCCGCCAGCTTTCTACTTAATTAGTGGTGGTGGCGGTGGTAATGGTGGTCGATAGAGGACATGGCACAGAGGGCCGTGAACAGCGCGGCCTGACTGGAACTGGACCGGGACCGACCTGCAGCTGGAACTGGGGGGACTGGAAACTGGGCTCGGGGCGAAGGGCATGGGCTAGTTGTGCCAGCGATCGGGCCAGGGCTCGCGTGTCCCCAATCGCCGGGTCTCCAGCACAGGTGGGGGGGAGCACCAGCAGCGCCAGCACCAGCAGGAGCAGGGCCTGGCGGAACCAAGCTTCGTGTACGCTGATGTAACATGCAAATCCACCAGCGTATTTGTAGCGGCGTCATGTCAGTCTGAAAGGCGATCCCTTTCCTCATGTCAACGCGTGTTGAGACGAGAAAAGGCAGACATGCCGTCTATCTGCGACACGGCCATACGACTCTTACGAACGGCACATGCAGCACCACGACCCTTGAAGGCGAACGCTTTGCTGCGTCTACGTGTCACTCTGCATTAATCGTGTTTGTGGATTGCTGCAGGTGACACGCCGACCACAAGAAGACAGAAAGTTTTTTTTTTTTTTTGGTCTCAGAGAAAAACAAAAAAATGACGGCTTCATGGGGAAGATAGGAACTATGCGGATACAGTTGCAGATCGATCCTGGACACTGACTCAACGTGAACCAGCATCGTCGTTTCGTACATTACCAAGACATTCCTCGTATCTTTCTCTCCCTGCCACGCCCAGCAATTCAGCCAGCCGTGCCCCCCAACCCCTCCTTGACAGGTCAGCTAGTGCCCACCCGTTACGGGGCCTCGTGCGCTATTTTGAGAGCACCGGCAGCTTTTCAGGAGTCTAGCGCCCCGTAACAGGATTTGGGGGGGGGGGGGGG
>JAPFUF010000271.1:0-50120 GCA_030780645.1 Aschersonia sp. MBC 508 | reverse complement strand
GTCATATTACATCGAGAGACAAGCTCACACAGGCTGAATACAGGCGCCATCTGGTGCGGCTGTGGCTGCGAGACAGCGAGCTCGCCTGGGATCTTCCGGCTGCGCTGCAAAGTCGATGGGACCGAGTGTACAGAGGCGTCACTGCCGCCAAGCAGGTCTTCCCACTGGAGCCCCAGATCCGAACGGCTTCGTCGGGCAAGCCGCTCAAACACGCCTCGCAAGTTCAGGATTCTGGTCGCGCCGTCGCCGTCGCCAGCGCATGAGCTCGGTCCGCGTTGTTATTTTATCTGCCGTTTCATTCTTCGCAGGCAGGACCAGCTACTCTTGGCCAGGGTGTTGATGGAGGATAGTGTAGCCAGCAGCAGGCGCGCGCCTCGAAATGTGCAGTCAGCCAGGCACTGCGACTAGCCCTCAGCAGAGTCAAGGCAAATCTGTCATATGTGTGTCACCCTGTGCTTGCCGCTTCGGGCGTCCTCACCCCAAGTCCCTCATTCGCATTTCGTGAGGCTACGTCTACCGGCCAACATTACACGCCACGGTTGTGCATACAATGCAGGTCGTTGTCTTTCCCCGGGTTCACGGCTTTACTCGCACGGTTGAACTGCATGCAACTTCTTCCTTACCTTCCAAGATGTAAGAGATGCCTTTGACCAGCCCATGTCAGCGCAGCCCATGACCCGAGGCACGCGCCAATGCATGACCCCGGAACGAAGCAGCGCCCCGCAAACGATGACCCATCATCACCCTGTGCAAAGTAGCGACGATATGCCAGCTCATTTATTTGTTTCTAAGAATCTTTGCAAACAGGATGTCGTGTGTGTATCGCGGCTGCAGGTCATTCAATATGCATCGCCGTGCACGTCAATAATCACGCAAGCCGTACAAAGCCTCGTGTGCAAGTGTCCCAAATCAGATGGCAGTGATCCAAGAGAAAGAGAGCGCAGAATTGGCTCCTCACAACTCGACGCCGCAGACACGTGCTATGAGTTTGACCACTGGTTTGCTTGGCCGGAAAGCCGCCATCATCTTGCGCTCGTAACACCGCCGCTCTTCAGAGTGCGAACCCGCAGCCCCCTTGAAAATCGTCCCGCTCAATTCGAGCTGCCTCACATGCGTCTTCCAACGACGACGCTTTCATGAGGTGGGACAAGACGGCCACTCGGCTACTTGGGCCTTTCCCCATATATCTGATAGGACCTGTGCGAGTGATGAGCCTTTCTCCCTACACGGTGTTTTCGCACCATCGTCCCGCAGCTGCCGATCTACCGTCTTTCCCTGGTCATAGCACGGGAACACCGTTTTCAAGGGGGGAGGGGGGGGCAGGAGAGGCTCATGTGCGTATCGTTTACGGTCTGCCCCTCTGGCTTGTTCCTTGGACTCTGTGTGCCCTTGCTGCTACGCAAATCGCGCCGTTTGCTCGTCACTCCACAGCCAAAAGCGTCTCGCCACAGAGTCCTCGTCCGTTTTGCAATCCTCGATCGACTTCTGCAAGTCGCGTCGGAGCACGTCGTTTCCGTTTCTTCCCCATGGAATCACAAACATGCCTCCATCCTCCAGCTTGATGTCAGGGCTCCAGCCAGCGTACAGCTCCGTGTAAGCACCATACCGAGCAGGATGGCTGATGAGCACGGCTGATAGCTTTGAGAGCGGATCGAGATGACGCTGCAAATCTGTTCTGAGGTTTCCAGGGTTGAAGGAGACACTCAGGATGCCATCGCTACTGTACCGACGACTAAACTCTGCAGCGTATAGGTTGTTGGCGGCCTTGGACTGGGCGTAATTCTTTTGCTGGATGGAAGCCACGATGGGCACGCCGTCGTCATCGAGGCGGACGCCACCGGCTGGCGACAAGAGATTGGCCACGAGTGAGCTGGCCCAGGTAATGCGCACGGAACCGGGAGCGCTTTGCGCAGCTGTCTGTCTTAGGATGGGGATGAGGCTTTTCGTGAGAAGGAACGGGGCGAGGCAGTTTGTCACAATCTGCAGCTCATGTCCTTGCTTTCCCCTGCTCCCGTTTGGGGGCGTCATGACGCCGGCATTGTTGACGAGAACGTCCAGTCGCTTTTCCCGGGACGTGAAGTCGTCGACAGCGGCTTTGATGGTGGTCAAGTCGGAAAAGTCGAGGGACAAGAATTCCAGCCGACCTCTCGAGCTCGGGTTCTTGGTCTTGATTTCCTGGAAGGCTTTACTAGCCTTTTCTTGACTTCTTCCAGCTGCATATACGGTGGCGTGATGTTGGTAGAGAATGGACGTCAGCTCCTTGCCCACACCTGAATAGCCTCCGGTGATGATATGGACCTTGCCTGTCTGATCAGGAAGGTTCTCTTCGGTCAAGACCGGATCTGGAATCCAGAAAGACTGGAGGATGGTATTCCTCGCAAAAAATTGAGACATGATGTTGGCGCCACTGCCGCCGCCTCTGTGCGAAGATGTATGAGGGTAAAGAAAGGGAAAGTTGATCCAGGGCAAGGGACGATGCGACTAGAGCACAAAGAGACCGGCTCAAGCCGCCCTGTGTGCAGATCCCGGAGGAGACATGGCTCCTACCACCTCTACCGTAGCTGAGATTACTCGTCTATTGTCGGCCAATGGAACTAGAGGAATGGTCCACCGCTCTTCCACAGAGGCGAGGACCTGAGTGAGACAGACTGTTTTGGAAGGGTTGCTGCCGACTATTCTCGGCACGCTCGGAATCGATAGTGCTGCAAAGTAATGGACTGTGTCATCTTCCCGGCTTTCCATGGACTGTAGAGCACTCGATATACGTATATTGAACAATGCCGTATGCTCCGTGTTTCGATAGCATGCAACATCAGGCCAGGAAGCTGCACTGAACACGGTGTCCATCGATGACGACTGGAAGAGTCGTGGTGGCGAATCAGTAACACGGCGTACCGTAAAGTATGCTACTCAGGATACGTAGGCCTCGTGTGACTAGACCGAGTCGGATCTGAAGGGAGGGAAGGTAAGGGCAAAGAATGGCGACTCGGTCCGGCTTCCGACGACCGAGCTGGCATCAACGGCGGCGGTATATACAGTGCGATGCGGAATGGGCCAAGCACGCGGCTGCCAGCAAAGTGGCGCGCGTCCAATGCTGTCTCAGCGACCGGCTCCCCTGTTTCGACCCTTTCCCTCCCATTTCCAAGTCCATGACCCCTTTCCCCATTCCTTCTCCCTCATATCCCTCCGTCTCCAGCATCGGGAGGAGGCAAGGGCAGGAGGGGTGGTCGGCAGTTCTTTCCCAGTCAGTTCAGCGCTCGTCGGGTTGATGGTGGACTTGGCCAACAACCCCACCAAGCCCCCCCTTCGACCCTCCCCAGATCTCCAGATCTCCAACAACCCTTGCAGGCGCGAGCAAGCCATGCAGCGCAGCGACAGGGGTTCGCGATGATGTGGCTGACCCGCTTCTCCGTTTTCGACCCCAATTTCCCACCTTGCATCATCACCATCATCATCAGCTTCCATCGTTCCGATCGTGCTATTCCATCCTGAGCATCGAGATTCACAATGACGAGACGGACTCCGACGCTCAGCCCGCACCCATCGCTACTTTCGCTGCGTCAGCATCCTGTCCTTTCTGCATCACCACTGCCATCGCCGCTCGTGGCAGACACCACCAAGCCTCAGCTCTTTACCCAACCATTCTGCGATTTTCTGCGGGAGAACCCCACCGTGTTTCACACCGTCGATTACTTCAAGCGCAAATTGGCCGACGGCGGCTTCCAAGAGGCAAGCCACAGAATTCTCCGAACCGCAATCTCCCGGCCCGAGTATCCCACTGTTAACATATCCCCTCCTCCTTCATAGCTATCGCCTCGAGACTCTTGGGAGGGCAAAGTCAAGCCCGGCGGCAAGTACTGGGTCACTCGAAATGGCAGCACCATCATCGCCTTCGCGGTCGGCAAGGGATACAAGCCTGGTAATGGCGTGGCCATGGTCGCCGGTCACATCGACGCTCTGACAGCTCGGCTCAAGCCCGTCAGCACGCGGCCGAATAAAGCCGGCTATGTGCAGCTTGGCGTCGCCCCGTACGCCGGTGGACTCAACCAAACGTGGTGGGATCGCGACTTGAGCATCGGCGGCCGTGTCGTCGTTCGCGACGAACAAACCGGCAAGACGTCGACCAGCCTTGTCAAGCTCGACTGGCCAATTGCCAAGATTCCGACGCTCGCTCCACACTTTGGCGTCGGCATGTTTGGCGAGAACAATCCAGAGACACAGGCCGTTCCCGTCATTGGTCTACAATCATCCTCCTCCTCTGAGGCCGATGCCGAGCCTCTAGGTCCCCCGGGCTCGTTTGTCAATACCCAGCCTCCAAGACTGGTGCAACTGATTGCTCGAGAGCTTGGCATCACATCGTACTCGTCTATTCTCAACTGGGAGCTGGAACTGTTTGACTCACAGCCCGCGCAGACACTAGGCCTGGACAAGGAGTTCATCACGGCCGGCCGCATCGATGACAAGCTGTGCTCGTGGGCGGCCATCACGGGTCTGCTGGCAGCAGCAGCAGCTGACGACGCCAAGGATTCCGCTTCCATCAAGCTCGCGGCCTTGTTCGACGACGAAGAGATCGGCTCGCTCCTGCGCCAGGGCGCACGCGGCAATTTCCTCCCCAACGTCATTGAGCGCACCGTCGAAGCGCTGAACGCCGAATCCTTTGGTCCAGGCTTGGTCGGCCAGACGTACGCTCGCTCCTTCCTCATCTCGGCCGACGTGACGCATGCCGGCAATCCCAATTTCCTGGGAAGCTACCTCGACGACCATGTTCCGCAGCTCAACGTCGGCATCGTCATTGCCGGCGACTCCAATGGCCACATGTGCACCGATGCCGTGTCGACCGCCATTCTGAACCGCGTCGCCGAGATCATTGGTGCAAAGACGCAGAACTTTCAGATTCGTAATGATTCACGCAGCGGAGGTACCGTTGGGCCCATGCTTTCGAGCGCAATGGGCGTGAGGGCCGCTGATGCCGGCCTGGCCCAGCTCAGTATGCACTCTGTTCGCGCGACCACGGGGGCTCTCGATCCTGGTCTTGGCGTGCACTTTTTCAAAGGTTTCTTTGACAATTGGGAGCGCATCGATGCGGAGTGGGCTTCGTGAGGGCCGCTGATCCTATAGTGTCAGCTGTGACACTTTTGACTTTCTCTGTCAGCGTCCTGACATGTTTTGCCACACAAGTATTTAAATTTGCAAATAGAGACATGAAGCACGCCTAATTATCACGCTAGTCGATTTTTCTAGACAACTACGTTTTAAGCATACAGAACGATTTGTTCCTGTTCACGATATGAAAACACGTTATAACGAGCGGTGGTTCCCCGTTGGTCTTGCGTGGCCCCGGGCTTCCCCAGCCTCCATCATCAGGCCAGCGTCCTCTTGCTGTCCGTCATCATTGTCATCGTTGTCATCATCGTCGTCGTCGTCGTCATCGTCATCGTCATCGCTTTCAGCGGTGGCCCGCTCTTCCCGCTCTGCTTCCTGCGAGCCTGGTTTCCTACGCTTCTCAAAGTCTTGCATGTGAGCTCCCGCAAAGGTCTTGGACAACGATCTCGCCGTGTCGGTGAGGCGGCGGGGGGTTCCGACCGCCGTGGTGCTGCTGGCGGTCTGTGCCAGATGGCCCGGGCCCTGCTGCGCGTGGCTCTCGGGCTCCATGGCCGGCGACGACTCGGAGCTGGCGCGGTCCATGAGCGGCTCGATGCGGTAGGGCAGGGGCACGTCCCGGGACGCCTTGTACTGTGACACGTTGGCGCAGTGTTCGTTCTCCACACGGAAGAGCGCCCACATGCCGCGGCGCAGAATTTCCATGAACGACACAACAAACGAGATGATGTTGGAGTGTTGCGAGTCATGGGTGAAGATGGCGTAGAATATCCAGACAAACCGAAGCAAAGGATCGACCGTCATGATGAAGTAATACAGCCACGGGCTCTTGAAAGCGAGAATATCCCGGAGACCCCGGCGGCGCGCGTCCGGTTGCAGCAGAGAAAAGTCCATCAACAAGTCCCAAATGGCTAGAGAAATCAGGATTAGCCGCCGAGCTGTGCCTTGTCTCTGCGAATCCACACTCATGTGATCGTGTTTCATCTGGCCCAACTTACAGACATAAATTGCATTGACAGAAGACAGTGCGATGAAAAGCGCCAGGGTTGATGAAGTATTGTTCATGCGGTACAGCGACAGCGTCACAGCCGCACAAATGGTCACGACATACTTGCCCCCATTTGCCAGGTGAGGGAAGATGTTTCGGGTGTCATAATAACGTCGCAGGCATTGGAACAATCGCCAAATGGGCGGCAATGCCAGAAAAAAGCCCAAGAGGCGGGAGTGACTCGAGTTGCATTGGGACGGCTCATTCCACCTGTTCGCGTACAGGCAGAAAAAGAGCTCGATATTCTAACCGGGACGACGATCTTAGTTCGGGTGCCTTGCGGTGCTCGTACACGACTGTGTGGGTTGTACTTACAGCCATGGGATATGTCAACGAACAATACATGTCGCCTAGGAAGAAATCGCGAAATTCAACAGGATATAAGCCGGCCAGCAGCAGTCGCCACTGTCGCGTGTCAGCAGCGTGTCGCAGCATCGTATATTGGTCGTGGGAGATTCACTTACATGAGCATAGGCGAACCATTTCCGACTCTTGTGTTTCAACACTCGCTTGGGGAAAAAGACGATCGCGGTTGTGATGGAAATTAAGAATACGGGATAATAGATATAAAGCCAATCCGCGCCGTAACGGCTGAAGTTCATCCACATGAAGATGCCGAGTAACATAAAGAAGAAGCTTGGAAACTCTGCGAGCCGTCTCCAGTCTAGCAAATGGCGCTGGTCGAATTCGAAGATGAAGGGGTAATTGATCCTATTTTTGGACCAAATGAAGCAATTGATGCAGAACAGTGAAAACATGAACAGCATGAGGAAGTAACCGGCGTAAAGCTGCAACAGGTAACTTGTTTGAGTTCGAATTTGTGGGTCATCGTCAATCAAGAGTTGAGAGCCATAGATTACACCTTCAATGTTGAAGACGAGTGCGGTGCCAACGAAGAAGCCGTTCATGAATGAGCTGCCAGACTCGCTGGCAGGCTTCTCGGTCAGGCTTCGTAACTTGCTGGTGGCGATTTTGAGATTATCGCGCTCAAAGTAGTGCCCGTATAAACCCTCCACCGCTCTGACATATCCGTCCAGCACGTCGCTGTTGACGAACCAGGCCTTGTTGACTTTTTCATTCATGTATTTGAGCGATGGGCGGTTCTCTGCAGCCTTGTCAAACTTTTTGTTCAGCTTCCGGAACGCCGTGCGGTTCAGCATAGCATACGACTTGAGTAACTCCAGCCCGCGATAGAATTCCTGCAGCGCTAGCTTCAGCTTGCGCTTCGCCGTTCGATACGAAACATCCTCTTCCTGGCGCCTCCGGCTATAGTCCCTATCGCCATCGCTGGCAGGCGTACGGGAGGGCAGGTATGGCGTCGTGCGCATATCCCTCATGGCTTTCGAATTAGGACCCAGTGGAAAGATCCAAGCCTTGATCGGCCGAACCCAGCCATCGATCTTGTCAATGGAGTTTTCGGGGCCTATGCGGTCTTCACGGCCGGTGTCATTTTCCCGAATGACAGGAATCTCGCTAACACGGCGATTCTTCATTTCGTGAAGCTGCTGTCTTAGCAACAAGAGCCGTTGCCCTGCCTGGTCCTCCTTCATCCTGTAGAATGATTCGACTTTTTGCAGTTCCGAGTCCAAAAAGCTGTAGAACTCCCTTTTCTTTTCCTCAACCAAGTTGGAATTCCTGGCGTTGTTTTCAGCAGCCCATGAGTTTCGCTTCCTTGGACTCCGCACATGAGATAGCACCCGTCCCAACTGCAATCTTGATTGTTGGAGGACGGGTTCTGCATCCGGGCGTTGCGGTGTTGGGGCCGAGTTGAGCGAGTGTCGCGTTGGCACAACGGGATCTGAGACGATTGAGGCTCGACGCTGAGAGAAGAGCTTCCTGCCGTGGGATTTCAGGTTGGCCGCTGGCCTTGTAAGCTTTGGCGACTCGAAGGCCATGATGGCTGGAGGTGGCAAGGCAAAATTCCGCTGGTTTTCAAGGCTCTCACTAGAGAGAAGGCGGGGTGACGGTATGAAGCTTCCGTATTGGAGATCATTGCCCTCGCTCTTATTATGGGCCAATGGACTGGATCTCGATATCGATGCGGATGCGCCATTGCTGCGTTCAGGCGTAGGCCTCGGGGCAGGGCCAGGAGTCGGCTCTGGCAGGGCCGAGGTTCTATCGCTTCGATCCTGTTGACTCGGCTGTCCCCTGGGGCTTTTCTTAACTACCTTTGACAGGGCCTTGATGTGTTTTTTGCCGGCCTTGTAGTCGAGATACTTGATGCGCCATTCTGTAGTCAAGAGGGTGTTAGTCGATTCTCTTTCGCTCCGTCATCAGATGTCAAACGCGCGTTGTCCCTCTTCCGAAGTCTTCCCTCAGCCCAACCCTTTTGATCCTTGATTTTCTTTTCCCCTTTTTTTTCTTGGGGAGGGTTTTTGGAACTCTCTACCCCCTCTCATTTTTTTTTTCTTTTTCTTTTTTCTCCCATCGTTTTCCGCTGCCTGACCGAATCGCAGATATAGGGACGGGCTGCGGCAATTGCGCTATGATTTGAGAATCTCTGAGCTCAATGGCCAGGACTTACCCGGGACAGCGTCTCTCTCAAGCTCCTTTGCGAACTTCATGACCGGCTTAGCGGCTGCGGCGCACCACCCGAGGAGACTGAGGCCGCGTGCATATGCGATTGCTTGAAGAGGACGGTGTAGTAGGAATTGGTAGTGAGCGAAATAGGGTGGTGGAGCAAGAGCAAGGCGGCCTCGACATCAGGAATCGGGGAAGCTCGTCTGTATGCGATTTGGCAATCGGGAATGACTGAGGCTTGGCATGTTGGCGTTGAAGATGCAAGTGAAACAAGACCTCTCGGAAGCCAGGATTGCACAACGTGCCCCCGCCAAACTGTCTCTGTTTAGAAAATGGTAAGTGGGGGCGCGCGCCCAGGCATTGTTGACATATCTGCAGAGCTTGTCGCATTGCGCATCTACAGGTGCACCAGCTTCCGTGGGAGACACCGTCTCTGGACTTCACTCGTCCCTTCGCCCTCATGACCTGCATCGACTGAGCTGTCGCCGTGCCGTTCGTCAACGAAGCCCCTCCGCCTTCCCTGGCACAATCTGGTTGGCGGCGTTTGCTGGCGCGGTTCGATGGACAGTTTGGATTCCCATTCCTCTGCTTCGATTACCCCACATGTCTTGAACCGGCCTTCTGCATCCATTCAACCGCCACGCTTTCGCGTGACCTTGAGCAACGGCCAGCCTCTCGAGTTGCAAATTAGCGCGGCTGTGAGAGCCTTGAAGGCCGCCCCTGAGCTTATGGCCTTTGCCTTGCTTCTGCAGCAAAGCTTGACAGCGCAATGCCGTTTACGTCATTCATCCTGTTTTGCTAGTAGCGATCAATGCTGCCCATGGCTGCATAGCACCAACCTTGGGCTTTTGAAAGTCCAATACATGTGTGGTAGTCTCCTCGGTCTCCTCTCAAGATATCTGGCATTGCACAACGAGCTGACGACCTTGCATCCTGGGCGTCTCGATTCCGTCCCCGCTAACCTCAGGATGGTTTTTTCCGCTTTGCGTGACATCTAGCGCGCACGAATTACACCTATCACGACGCGTCCACCGCAACGGCTGATGTGCAGATGTTCTTTCGAGTCGTGAATGGCCAGCGTCGAACCGTGAGCCCCTTGGGATCGCCTTGCTGCTCTCTGACAATACAATGTGCATTTCAAACCATTGGGCCTGTCACAGCAGCAGTTCCTTGTCAAGACGGCCGACCCGTGTGAACATCAACCATGAGTTTCGAGTGCAAGTATAATACAGGGTTTTCGTGAATCGATAAGTTCGCCATTAGGCCAGAATCGGTAGAATTGCTATAGACGTCTGTTATCCTGCATGGAGTTCGTAAAGTGATGCAAGGAAACGCCAATAGAACGTCTTCCTCGGTCAACGCGCGTCAGCTCAGCGATGATCATGGTACTTCGAAACGCGTGTGTCGTTGAGGACCATTCTAGATGAGTCACTCCGCATCAATGGGTGCTTCTCTCCAAATACACGCCCAGGTACGATGCGCTAGACATGTATGACTGTATTGCCGCTGTGGACGACGAGCCTATAGCCACCGACCAGCATCCCTCTCATGTCTGCCAGCACCACGGCGACGCAAACCAAAGACTGGCGATAGGTGAGATCCGGCCCATAGGATTTCCTGGCAAAGTGATAAGAGGTTCACGGGCAGAGCAGCAATGCCCCCAGTCGCCGCGGACGGCCGCTAATCGTATGGCATGCCGGCCTCGCAACGCGCCATTCGCGTGCTGGCTACGTTGTACGAGGCCTATGGCGGTCAAAGTTAAAGCTGAGTGGACGGATGAACTCATGCATTGTCACTGTGCAGAACTTGCATGGACCTGGACGACTGCTTATTTGGAGCTGCGCGCATGGCAAACTCAATCGCCCCGGAAAGCGTCCTATCTTCGGAATTGTAGAGCAGTGCTCAAGTTGACGTCAACGTGACCCCGACCGAAAAAAAAAAAATTGTAGGGTCGCATAGCAGCCAAACTGGTCTTGTCTATGGAGATCAATTTGGTTGGGTTGCCGTGACATTGTGCCGATGAGTGATCTTTGCTTCTCCTCCGCAAAGTTCTCAAGCGGTAAGAGCGACCCGATAAACAAGCCTGGCACCTCGCCCGTCTTGCTCTGCGTCGCCGTCGTGTTGGCAGGCGTGCCGCGCATCGTGCAGAGTCACTCACCATTGCATATGCAGCAGCCACGTCCTCCCGTCGTGGTATCGTGATAAGAAAAACGAAGCCGAGGCACTGAGGTCGACATGTGAGGGGGAGCTTACGCCATGTACGATCCAACACTGCATCAGCAAGCGCCAACTGGGGCGTCTTACAATTGATGAACCTTGATGTGCCAACACAATGGTCTTGACTTGAGTCATACTGTCGAGATGTCACGCGGTGGATTATTGCTGCTGGTTTTTGGCGCGCCACAATGCCGCATAAGAAGTCTGCTTTCGCTGTTCATCTCTGATACTACGTCCGTTAGCGGAATCGAGCTCGTCACCATTTCCGCGTATGGATTACAGATATATGCGAGAATGTGTCGGCCATGTTGATAACAGTCGGTACCGTTGGCCCAATCTAGCAAAACACCCCTGTCCAATATTGAATCCAGCCGGCCGCTTGGGGCGGGTGTAGCCTCTTGTCTTGAGTGGTGCAGGTGGAGAAGCATGGGTAGATTGGTCCAAACCGCGACATCAATCGCTCTGCCGTGTGCCATCTCCAAGCTGGTGATGCCGTTGCCCCTTGGGCCTCAGGTGGTCGACCCTAAGCTGGCATGCGATGGACACCGACAATCAAAGACGCGAGGTCAGGTAGAACGAACGACTTTGCTGCCTGATCATCAGCATGTCCTGCGACGCGTGACAGAAATCTCATTCCGTGAGCTTGGTTGCTCTGGGAGACGTATCTGAGCTATTATAATTGTGAGTTGGAAGGCGCCGTCCTGATTTGCTTGTTCAGCTGGGAAGCACGCCAACAGCATTACGTGCTACCACAGAGTCTAGGCCTTGTTTTCCTCTCGTCGCGGTCTCAATGGTCTGATCTGATCCTTCGGCACAAACAACCATCACACCCTCATGCAGTGTGTGGGTGCTAAGCGCCAGACATTGCGATATCATGGAGACGTCATTGGCTCAGAAATTTGCAGATGACTGGTCCTGATCGCATACGGTTCTGCTTCGTAGGAAAAAAGCGGATCCCCTAGGGTGGTATTGGATGGCAGGGGTAGGTGAGGGGAGGGGTCACTGGAAAGAAAGCAGTTGTTGTTGCCGGGGATGGCATTCGACCGGATTGATTCGCTCTCCAACCGCCTCATTCAAAGCCCTGCGTCCTGGGAACAAAGTAGCTTAAGCAATCGACAAGTCAATGCAATCGAAAGGCTGGCGACGAACACTTGGGTGTCAAGCACAAGGCTCTGGGTCTCGTTCTGAATCAATTAAACACCAGGTAGCTCCTGCTACGCCATTTCAGGAGGTCCCCAGGTACCTGCCTACTTGTCCTTGGCTGGACTATTGAAGCATCCGGACTCTCTCGTGGCTGCGTATCCGTATCAACACCAACCATCCCATCCGCTGTGCGGGGCGAGCGTATCGACAGTCTGCCCGGGCAGGTCAGGCTAAGGCAGATAGGCCTATAACGTACACTAACAACCCCGGACCCCAGAGGCCTGCGGCTGATATCTAGGCGGCCCGTCTGATGCACCGGGAGAGAGAGCTGGATGCGTATAATCAGAGTCGAGAGCTGAGCTCTATTACGAATCAAGGTAACATATGTGAATTCATGCCGGTAACGGCAGATATCTCGAGAGCATGTCCAAAATGGTGTCAAAAGCCAGAGCAATTGTGGTCTTGTCGATAGCTCATATCAGAGCGACAGCAATACAGAGGCAGATGCATGGTCGTGAAACCATTCATCATCTGCCTCATCAGATCTCCATGACATCCTCCGCCTCAGCCTGCTGTGTCACGACCCGATCCCTACACCGTCTTGCAATCTTCAAGTTTGCAGTCCTACAGCTCAGCAAGTACGGCGGGTCAGCTGAAGAAAGTAGTGGCCTACCCATGGCATTTTACTTAAGTATGATGCAGGCATTTTGAGACAACTTGCAAACTGTGTACTTTTTTCCTATATCGAAGCACCGACGCAGTCTGTGAGCAGACGCGGGACTTTTCAGGACGCCTAGTCGATGAGCCTTCCTTTCAAACAGGTCCTTCAACCGGCGCTTGCAGCCCAAATTAAGCGGGGGCCGACGTGAGAGACTGAAGGTAGCGTGCTCGGCAGGGCTTGATGCGAGAGAGCCTGCAGTAGATCGCCTGCGACCACCGAGATAGCATGGCCATCGCCCTGACAAGCACTTTTACTGACTTTCATGAGTAACATATCAGCGCGCGGCAGGAAGATGGGCCAGAAAAATGGTCCCACAAGAAGTTGCAAGGCTTCATGCGGCTCGCGCTACTCTGGGATGTGATGGGAGGTGGTACGGCCGGATTGTGGCTTATTCGTGAGGGTGGTCTGGCGAGTGGTTCATGGCAGGCCTCCCGGGAGGGGACAGTTCCCGCGAAAGGCACCAGCACACTGGGACTGTTCGGATGCTTTGTGTTAAGCTAATTTTCTTCCCCCCCCCCTCCACACACTGCCAAAAAGCTCGCAGCTGATCCCGGCGCAAAGGAATAGCAATGAAGGGAGCATACTGGCGGAGAAAGTCGACGTCCTCCATCTATGAAAGTCAAGGAACGAAGAAGAAAGAAAACGATGCAAAGATGGGGAAGTCATGTCCTTCACTGCCAAATGATGTCTCCATCAGCCTGCGCCCACTGGAAACGAGAATCGGCAGGCCGGGCGGGTGGGCGCTGAGAATCGGCCCTCCTCAAAGGTACGATGCATCCGCCGTCGCCTGTCCCCGCTTTTTGCCCTTGCCAATGGTGCACCAGTGGCCTCGGCTCCCCCGTTCCTAGCGTTGGCTGGTTTGGCCAAATCGCCCAAGACACCTGAACACCCACCGTCTGCCGCAGTCCTGCCTGCTGCGCGCGAAGCAAGAACCGGCCACACGCTCAAGCACATACCGACCGACCAGCCTTTTCCCTTATCTTTCCCATCCCTCCCTCAAATCCGGGCCAGAATTCCCACCTTTCGATCCGTAAGCCGCTTGCACAACCTCAGCTCTCCCATCCACATAGGTGCCTCCCTCGTCGCCCTTTGCGAAGACTCCTGCAACTCCCCTTCACTCCCGAGGCGAGTGTCGGTCCTGCCTGGTTCGGTTAGCAGGGACGAAGATTTGCCCGCAAAAACCAGAGCAGTTTCAGGTTGACAGCGCCACTCCAGCTCGACTGCTCCTTCCAATACTCGACGAATCCGACCAGCAGCACTTGGTTCTTCTGCCATCTTCCCGCTCTCAGACGGTCACGGTCAAGAATCTGCCTGCAAAGCTCTCCCTCGCATTCGTGTCCGCCACTGCAAAGGGTTCAGGCCAGGGACGTTGACCGCGTCCGCGGCTCGAGACGATTTCGCGGGTTTTTGACTACGCTCGGAGCATTTTCTTGGTCAGACCAACCCCGATTCACCATGTTAGAACCGCACGCAATGTCCAGGCCAATGGATCAGGCGCCGGTTTACGGCCACTCGCGATCTCGCACAACCTCATCGAACACGTTTCCGGCGCAGCACCAAGCTTCACAATACTCCCAGGTCGTACCCCCCCGCGTGCAGCATACCCGCCGCTCGCCGTCTGTCAATACGTTCAGCACCACGTCCAGCATGCAACCACCGGCAGCTTATCGCAATTCATCGTCAACTGATCTTCGCCGCTCTATTTCCAGCCGCTCTGTGGGGACTGTTGCCCAGCCATCTGGTTACGTTGCTTTGCTCCGCAGACAAAAGGCCACGGTGTGGTGCGATCGTGCGCAGTATGAAGATCCAAGAGCGACCGCCCAACAACGTGCAGCGAAAATACGAGCAAATCTCGAGGTTGTCGGCGGAGGGCGCGGCACAATGACTGGCAATCGCAGCAATACTGGCATCAGCACAACGGGCAAGGTCGCAGCGAAAATCAGGCATCATGGCAAGACACCTGTGATGGGGTATGCTCCTGGAGATACCAATCATGTTGGTGTCGGAGGTGTGCCCTTACGTCTCAGTGCCACAGAGGTCGAAGGGGGAAGCAGTGACGAAGATGACACGCATATCGTATCTCGGACACATCATCGCCGAACTGGGAGTAGCGGTCGAAGCAGCGTAGGAAGCGGCAGACGAACCGGACAGTATCGAGCCTCGGCAGGCTCCGTGACTTCGGGTTCTCAGCGCCGAAGCCCGGGCAATACACCAGAGCGGACTGGCAGTTTAGCCGAGCATCCCGCGAGAGCGGTAGATGACGCTGCCTCTGGACGAGCTCAAAGCTCCCGCAGTGCTAGTAGCGGAGAGAGGGCTGACAACCTTGGAGAACTTGGCAACGCTCCCACATTGGCCGTTCATTCCCAAAAGCATTCTACTATTACAAGGGAAAAGAGCGTAAAGAGCGCCGACGAACTCAAGCGACGGGGCAGCGTCGACGAGAGAACAGCGACCCTTACAGCTGGACGCCTGTTCATTGCCAATCCAGATTTATAGCGCGGCCTGCAACGCCGGCGCAGCGGCAGCGGGGAATGCAAACCCCTTGCGAATAACCTGGCCCCGTACTTGGGATTCTTTTCGGCCGTCTTGTCGCAAAGCAGACTGGAGTACGCTTCGCTCGCTGGTGCGCTCTATTCTAAATAGATGCCTCTCAACTGTACCATCAACATTGATGGCCGTTGCTGGCAGGGCCGCAAAATAACGGTCACGTTTTTTTGCTTCTTGCTTGTTTCTTTCACTCTCTATTTGATACCAGACTTGAGTTCACCACTCAAGACCAAATTTCTTTCTCAATATTCTCATTCTTATCTCTGCTGAGCGGTCTTGCAAAGGTTTTCTGCGCCTTGCACTTTTCTATGGCTTTGCCCGTTGGCAAAGCAAGCGTCTGATGTTGAAAGAAAAAAAAACCTTGATCTGGGCGGGCTGACGGCCAATGAAAAGTAGATGTATAATTTAAACGTCATTCTGACCCCGGCTGAATGTGCGCTCTTCTGTTTACCGTGATCGGCCACAATGTAGTATCTAAGATTCTGCCCCTTTTCAAACGTTCGGGACAAGAGTCCGACTTGTATTTAGATGCATTCCAATTACCGCTACCCAGCCACGCCAGCTTCACTTGGCGTCATTTGGGCCACGGACATGGTGAGTTGTAACATGTCCTCCATCTGCATCCTTAAAACTCCACACTTACATGCTCTTTCGGATGCCCGTCCCCCCTATGAAGGAGATCTATACGAAAGTCAATGAATGGATGAAGAGAACGGGGGGATACTTAGCGTAAATATACACAATCTCAGCTTGCCCGACACCACGGATTTCCAGTCCTCAATTCTCGCAGTGCCGACAGACGAGTTGTTCGGCCTCAGATCGGCGCCCATCCTTCGAATGGTGCGCACTATACTTCCACTTGATGGATCGTAGAGCTCTGAGGATCTGAGTAGCAATCATAATGGAGAAAGGTCCAATGAGGTAAAGAGAATTGGCAGAGGATAGATTGCAAGGGATATCGAGGCTCCATGGATAACATATGTGTAGTGGACAGCGACCTGACAATACCACGTGATAAGCTGCTCACTTCTCCATTTGAGCGCAGGCGCACCCGAAAGTAGCAACTTCTGAGCAAACTAAGCCAATCCCTTCGCATTGCACGGCGATGGCCTTCATAAACACGTTGAATTCTGCGGCACGTTGTATCAAGTCTGCGTTCACCTACCCTTCCTCTAAACGGCTGCGTTCTTTGGGAACTGTATCCGAAGAGAGCATATCACGGTACTGTGTCGGGGGCTACCACCCTGTGAGAATTGGAGACTTGTTCAATGACGGCAAATACAGAATCGTCAGCAAACTGGGATACGGTGTTTATTCTACCGTCTGGCTTGCCTTTGACCTCGAGTAAGCCCTACCACTGTTTCTGGGCAAGACATACCCTTCCTAAGTCAGACAACCTTTCTCAGGTCGGAGCGACACGTTGCGCTCAAGATTCTCACTGCCGACTCTTACGGACAAGGGAAGGACACGTTTGAGATCGAAATTCTCAAACACCTACGAAGTGAGACTGCCTCCGATCCCAGAAGGCGCCATATTCTCCAGCTGCTTGACGACTTCGAGCATCATGGTCCAAATGGAAATCATGCCTGCCTTGTCTTCCAAGCAATGGGCCCCGATATGTCCAAGTACAGGCGTCTTTTCCCAAATCTGAGAATTCCCTTACCTCTCATGAAGGATATTTCAAAACAGCTGCTGCTCGCTCTATCGTGTTTGCACGACACTTGTCGAGTCATACACACGGGCAAGTTCAACCCCGTTTCGGCGCTAATTGATCCTTTTCATCACTCGCTTGCTTGGCTTGCTCCTACTAATAGTACTCGTAGACATAAAGCCTCAAAATATCCTTATCCAGACTTCTGCCATCAAGAATATGTTCCAGCACGCACCGCCTCAAGCATTTGAACCAGAGAAGAGCTCAGCGCTACCCCCTCCGCTGGACTTTTACACTGAATCCGCTCAAGTCTCCTCCGCCGAAGGGGATTTAGCTCACTCTGCCGATATCTCCATTATGTTGGCAGATTTTGGGACAGGTAGCGTCATTTATCACAGGTGCAGTAGTCGCGAGAATCTGATGATTTTTTGGTTACAGCCAGCTGGTTCGAACAGCACCTCACAGAGTGGATCCAGCCTCAAATGTTGCGGGCCCCCGAGGTGATACTCGAAGCGAAGTGGAATTACAAGGTCGATATATGGAATCTGGGATTAATTGTAAGTTTGCGCTGGGACCGCAGCAGGCGACTGTGATATACGGCAAAGGGTAACGCTAACCCTGACAGATATGGGAACTTGCAGAGGGACAACTTCTGTTCGATGGCATGTGGACTCCGAGTGACTCATATTCACCTGAAGCTCATTTGGCTCAAATGACTGCCGTGTTTGGCAGTATTCCCACGCCACTATTAGATCGCTCCAAGAATCGAAATCGATTTTTTGACATTAATGGTACGGGGCACCTTTTCGCGACCTAATTATAGCACAAACACTACTGCGTTATACTAAACCATCATTCCATTCTACAAAGGCAAACTTCTGAAGCCGTCAGCCTTCCCACCTTGCAGCCTGGAACAATTTAGCAAGAACACTGACCTCTCGGGTTCGGAAAAGAAGGATTTTTTGGATTTTATTAGGTCAATGGTGAAAGCGGATCCAGAGGAGCGCTTAGATGCGAGGAAGCTACTTGAATCACCTTGGCTGGCTTAAATGTATAAATGTTTCGCTTCTTGATTACGGTTCCCGTCGCATACGGTTCGATGAATCTTCAAGTGGCTTGGACAATAATAAAGAGTCTAGTTGGGTGGGTGTCGGTTTGAATGCAGATACGCAGCTTCTAAGGTGAGGTGAATGACGAGTCTTGCTGACTGCAAGACAATATATTTAGTGTATTCTGCTTGCCTACTTGCCTCGCAACGCAGCTTAGCACGGCCGCCCCTGTGCCCGCCTGGCGCGCAAACAGCACAAGAAGGTGCGCGGCGCACAAATTGTATAGAAACACAATTTGGGCACAAAAGGTTGAGCGTTTCTTTTTGTCTTACTGGCCGTTGTATATTAGCTCTATTGTTGCTTTATCTCACCTAAGGACGCGATTGTATTGTAGCAAATGGCCAATAATATTTATAATCTATTTTAATTAAGGAAGAGAATTGTGACCTTATAAACTTCACATTCACTAAACCCGGTTGCATGCAGCACTCATAGTGCTAAATCCGGCTTACCTGTAGTTGTGACATTTGCCAGATAAGAAATCCAATTTCGGCCTTAGCGCGGGGCATCGGGCCACATTGGCAAGCGCGGATTCCGTCACTCCTGCGCCTTCTCCACCACAGCGATTTGGCGTCAGTCAAGCATCCATTGTTCCGAGTATTTCCCGACAATCGGCACTTTGGGCACTGACGCGCCGTACCCTCGCGCAGGGTCCATTCAACGCGTCAACTTGCGGTAAGTAGCAAGTGGGTGCTTAAGGATCATGCACTTGCGCGTTTCGTGCTTCACCTTGTCTTTCGACCACCCAGTCAAGCTGCTTGATACGTCGACCTTTTTCTTCAGTCTTTTTGTTTTTCTCCAAGGGCCTGTTTCTCAGATGCACAGAGACAAAGACTTACCCTCTACGTGTCGACTGCGAATCTTGCTGTCTTTGGCAGAAGTCACGATATACTCGGATTCACAAGCAAGTAAGCGTCGGTGCATATAATGCCACAACGCGACTCGGCCTCGTACCTGGCTCTTGCTCGCATTTAGAAAAGAGATACATCTATAAAACCAAATCGGAAATTAAAAACCGCACCAACATCAAATCCAATGCCTCTTTCAGAATTATCCCCAAACGTTCAGGAGATGGATTCTCGAGAAAGGAAGAGAAGCCACGAGCAATTCTCTGCTGACTTGGGTCAGAAAAAGGACAACCTGGGGAATGGGATGGCCACAATGACTCCAGTCCTACCAGATGACAGTCTGTACCCAAAACACTCTTTGACGTGCTACCGCTGATCATGATGCAGTGCTGTCACCTCACGTTCAAGCCAAGCTTCAGTCGTCCCCGCGCCACTTCGAGTCCCCGGAACTCACACATACCAGGAATAGCAGCACTCCTCCGCCCGGATCATCGTCATCTCTGACCCCGACGAAAATTTATCGAAATGGATGCACCGAACCAACTATTGATGATGGCACAGCAAGCAGTCAAGGCGGAGCATCGGTCAAGGCACCCACTTCGAAGCGAAAACGACTGACTGCCGAAGAGAAGGAGATCAAGGAAAACGATCTAGAAGAGAAGAAGAGAGAACGCTCGAAGCAAGCGGCCAGAAGGGCCGCTGAAAAAGCAAGATTAGAGGAGGACAAGGCACTCAGGGTGAAGGAGCGCGAGGAGAAACGCAAGAAGAAAGAGGAGGAAGATCACGTCAAAGCTGAGCAGCGCCAAGAAAAGAGGCGCAAAAAGGAGGATGAGCAGCGGCGCGCGAGGGAAGAAGAGGCCAAAAAGACCAGGAGCCAACCAACACTCAATGCATTCTTCAAAAGCCCCAACACATCAAAGAAGGCAGACTGCGGAAAGAGCTCGCTTAATGACAGCCCTCTGAAAGCGAACGCTGTCAGGCCCGGATCCCAAGAGATCGAATACGACAAAGTTTTCAAGCCCTTTTTCGTGCGCGAGAACACAAAGCTAGCGCCTACGGCAACTCAGCTAGGTGAAGAATTGAGGAGGGAAAAAATACGCCATCTCGACCATATTTTCGCAGAACCCCAGACAAGTTCAGAACGGGAGTGCAGAGCTTTCGACGCCGCCACCCTTCTTCTCATCAACCCCTCAAGACGTGGGCGAATTCATCATTCTGTCAAGCACATCATGGAGACAGCCTACCGGAAGGCGGAGAACACAAACAGTAGGATCGCTGCCGATGTAGCGGGCCATGTACTCGAACAAGCCCGCAGGGACTTGGCTGGCATTCCCCAAAAAGTCATTGCGTTCTCCCAAGACGTTCGTCCCCCCTACTGCGGCACGATGAGTCATATGCCCTTCGTCCTGGGGCGAACCAAGATGAAAAGGCTCGCTCGTCAGCCAACCCGGCGTCAACTGCCCCTTGAGTATGACTACGACTCGGAAGCGGAGTGGCAGGACGACGAGGGTGAAGACATTGACGTGGATAATGACGAAGAGGAGGTGGACGATGAAGACGACATGGACGGTTTCCTTGATGACGCTGAAGATGCCGGACTTTCTAGACGGATATTCGGAAATATGGACCCACAAAGCACAGGCATCTGCTTCGAGAACCATGACTGCCACGGTCCCATTCGTCTTGTGTACGAGCACAAGATGGAGTTTCTGCACGGTAAGGATTTGACTGGGAGGATTCGAGCCTGGTTGAAAATGCTAACACTGGTGCGCTTATAGGCTTGGAACACAACTCTGGCGTGGATCCCTTCTCCACCACATACTGGCAAACAGCGATCAAGGGAAGACTCGGGCCTACTCAGCTCAGTGGAAACGGCATCGCGAGCATGCCACCGCCGCCTCCTGCGCCTGTGAATGCATTTGCGGCTCTGAATGGCGATGCAGTCACCACAGCTCCTCCGGCCAATCTTGTTCAAGCAGGGCTGATGAATGATGTCAAGCAAGCAATCCTGAACAACAGAGCGTTGTCCAAGGTTGGGATCATCGACTTTATCTTTCACCAATTTCAGAGTCATGTTTCTCGAGCTCAAGTCAAAAACACGATAGAGCATGTCGCCGAGAAGAGAGGAAGCGGACGCTCCAAAGAGTGGGTCCTCAAACCGGGCCATGAGATTGCATCATGAGGAAGCAAGCGGTCGGAACTGGTCATCGCTCCGTCGCCCTCTGGAATGGCTATTTTTCTGTCTCAGGGCATGTTCCGTCCAGCGAGCATCTCACTTGCTTGTTTCCGTCTATCGACCATCTGATAGATCGCATGTATATGAACTTGGGCCGATGCGACTCGGTCGCTAAATTTAGTTGCACAATAATCGGAGTAAGTAAACACGCAGACCACGATTTCCTTAGACTTTATTAGCAAAAATACATCCTAGATGTTCACATGCATCAGTCACAAGGCACTCAACGCATCGCGAACAACGCGGCCGCGCGACTAGGCTGTCCAACATCGAGGCCACAGAACATCGCCGCCACACAATAACGCTGCCTGTGCATTAATCATGGCTTCAGAAACGCGGCCAACGCCTTATGTTGAACCAATATCTAATATAGAGCGCCAATACACGCATTTAAACAATGCGCACAACGCCATACTCAGCCATCAACGTCTTAAGGGTTTTATATGTTACCACGAACTCCCGGCACAATCCACGCACAGGCAACGTTAACCTTACTATCACCAAGTAGCCCCTTAGCCGGCATAACAGCCTCAAATGGTTCCAAATAGCAGGCCATATCTTTAAGGAGGGCAGGTACCTCTATATACGCCAAATTATAGCGCTGGGCCAAGTACCTTATCTGCTTAGAGCAGCTTTTTTCCAGAGACCGGCCACCCAGCGGCACAGCGGCCTTAATAAAAGCTAAAAAAACGCGGTCAAACTATCTATGCACATGACCTGTGACAGAAATCTAGGATATGTTTTTGCTAATAAAGTCTAAGGAAAAGTACTTTATCCGCTTTGGGTTTAGTCTGGGTCTGTATGATCAGAAATCGGGGTCTGCGTGTTTACTTACTCCCGGAAACATGGCTGTAAGACAGCGGAAAGCTCGGCATGGAAAGTGCGGGCCCCGTCTTCGAGCTAGCATCGCAGTCAGTTCATTTACTCCACCCAATCCTGCAAGCTTGCCCCGTCATGCTCGCGTCGAGAAGCCGAGAGTCAATTTGGTTCACCACGATACATACTGCGCATTGTTCTGCAAGCCGACCAGGGGTTGTGTGTCGTCGAAATTCGGTATTCTTTGGGGAGGAAAGGAGAAGAAAGAGATAATCGACCGTTGCACAGCCAGTCAGTGCAGACTCTCGGAACGAACAGGAGAGCTTTGTTCAAGCTCAACCGCCTGCCTGGCAATGTGTTCATCCCAGCGCGAGCCCTAGTTCTACGGCATGGAAGACCCTTGGACGTCCCAATGGACTGTTGATCCGCCGGTTCCAGTCAGGATTGATCTTGCCTCCGAGCCTCAACAAGCTCAAGTGGGACGGTCCCTGCACGAGACGACCAAGCCCTCGTCACCATGGGATATTGATGGCGACAGAAACGATCACGAAGCCTGGTCGGGCTGGACCAGCGCAACTACGGCAAGGGACAAGATTGATTCATCATGCAAACCTCGGTCGAGTTCCGTGCAAAAACTTTGGACGCCGCTGGCATCACCTGGCCCTTGGAAACTGGTTGGAGAAGCTCATGTCGAGAACGTGGATACAAGTGCCGATTCGGCCATCAGTCTAGGCGAAGCAGGACCATGCGAAGCCTCACGTGGCGATTCGCAAATCCCCGAAGCCAAATGGGAGCATTGTGATTTACGCGTCTACTCAAAGGAGCAGTACAATTCCCCTTCGGTGGATCTCCCACTCACCGTTGACAATTCACCAGCGCCAGCATCCGGATGTCCGTCCAAAGTGCGAGAGCTCGTTGGCATGTATGATGTCCTGGCCAGGAGCTCTCATCGCCATCCAGCGTTTGACACTGTCGTCAAGGAGAATGTCGGCGAGAAAGCGTGCGCACAGAAACTTGGCGCCGGTTTGGAAGGCGAGCATCTGGCTGACGATGACATCCTGAAAGGAGATGTCTTCAGGCCACTCGAAGTCTACGAAACTCATGTCAGCGGGTTGCCGCCGGAGCGAGACCTAGGACTGGTTGAAAATGGAGCCTGCCTCGACGAGAGGTCGACAAATTCACACGAGCAGGCACCACGGTCCTGTCGCTTGACCGAGATCAGCCGGCCACACAGCGCTAGCGACGGAGCACGCACTTTTCAGGACTTGCTAGAGTGTTGTTCGGAAGACTCCACGCTTCAACGGATTCCATCAAATATGGCACAAATCCCGTTCACCATTGACCTGGCTGGACTGAATGACTTGTTTCCGGACGTTGCGACATCTGCGAGCGCGCCCGAACAATTTCCTGCAACGCTAGTCACTGATAGTTTTTCCAACATCGCGGAGCGAAAGACTTGGTACCGTATATCAAGGATGGGATCTATGAGGAGGCACAACACGGGCAATCACGATGGCTATGTGAGCGTCTCCTGGCATGATGCACAGACCCGTAAAGACACTCTGAAGGTAGTCCGACGCTGGCTGGAGACGGGTTCACCCGGTGGCCACAGCGTGCCCGGACTTCGAACAGGATATGCAGGAGCAGGCATGTTCAACTGGGACTCAGATGCAGCCCCCGTCAAGATTGGCGAGCTATTCGCTTCAACACATCCGACGCGGCCCTCGTTTGCAAGTGTGCGAGAATCAACATCATCACAGATGGATTCTGCCTCCACTGGCGGGAGCACGGCCGAAACACGGCCGTCATTGCCCTTCGCATCCACGCCAATACGGCCAGAGAGGGAGCTCAAGGACCCCTTTAAAAGCGAAGCGCTCGACAACATGGAGCCTGTAAACGTCGCAAATCTTGCCAAGGATGAGTGGTTGACAATGAATCCCTCGCGGCAAAGTGTCCAAACGCCCTCGACCGAGTCGCGCTCGGAGGCCATGTCCACAGGGACATCTCCAATCCTCTCAGTGGGCAGCATCGTGCTTGCGACGTCGCCGATGGAATCGCATCATGCAGAACCTCGCAGCTTTCACAACGACCTCGGATCTTCAATCGCAACGCCGTCAACCACTGCAAACGCGGCGATACGCAGGCTACTCAGCGAGCTTCCAGATCTCTCGTACATGCTGAAATGACCATTCGAAGCTTGTGGTGTCGGAACGGTCGCAATTGGCAGGGAACTTGAAGGTTGCACACAACAACGCAATTGCAGCCAAATTGAACCCTTTGAACTTTATTGATTGATCACACGATAGACCCTCAACGAATACCTCGTTGTTGTTATCCTTGACCTTGATCCCCGCCTTCGTTTTTCTCTTCGATTGCCCAGGCAGATTTGATGCCTTTTATAGCCCTCGAAAGGTTACACGAAAAACAGCTCCTTCGTGACACAGCAATTCCCTCTCTCTGAGACATCGATAATTTCCCGACGATCGAGAGATTCAAGCATCCCGAACATCATGAACCTGCTTGGTCCAACATGTGGGGCAATATGCAAATCTTCAACAACTTGTGAGAAAGCGGCTTCAAATCCTAATTCTTGTCGTCTTGTCAGATGAATTGGGTCATCTTCTTTAAGCTCCTCCCCCTTTTTTTGGCTTACATACACAAGGAAAGCGTTTATGTTCGTGTCCTAGGCTCTACATATATAAATATAACACTATTATAGTGCTTACATACCCTAAAAATAAGTTTCATAAGATGATTTATTATAAAAGCTTTGATAATAATTATAAAATAAAAGATAAGGTATAATCACTATAATAAGCTTTAAGTTTGTTGTATACGAAAACGTCGATCTTGTTATATACACTGACTCACGATACGCTATAAGCTGTATCACGGGATACGCTAATACTTGAGAGCGCAACGGCTGGAAAACTAGTAACAGGGGGGGTCGAGTGGTCTGACTTGATTAAGTATATACGTTGTATTTTGCGTCGAAGAAACGACACAGGTAGCAGTACAGACATTAGGTACGTAAAGGCACACTCCAGTGACACGGGAAACGCGGCAGCAAACTTACTCGCCAGAAGCGCCGCACAGAACAAAGCTGAATGCGAACGACTAGAGTTTTTAAATTCACAAGTGCAAGATGCCATGACAATTTTTAAAACGAGACGTGCTCGATTTTGAGAAGACGATTCGTTTCCTCGTCGAGACGAAAGCAACATCGTTGCGTGCGTTACGCAGTCAAAACACGTGCACTAAAACGATATCGCGCCATGCAGGGTAACATTGAGTGGGTTTTCTGACGTAGGTTGGGACAAACCTCATGTCAAGACAAAAAGATAGAAACAGGTATCAAGACATTGATACGTACCTGTACAACCCAGGCTTACTTTGGAGGATCATCCGGAGGAGAGTATGTGTTTGTCAACACAGCGAACTACTGGTGTAAACTATCATCCACTGAGGCTATAGATCGAGTAAACGCTGTGGTGGGTATTGCCAACGCCACGGTAAACATAGAGAAAGCGATGAAACCATTTCTTAGATACATTTTGAAAAGGTGCAATGTTAATGTGGGAAAGATCGTACACATGAGCGTATGTTTCGGGACAAAAAGACTTGAGATCGAATATGACAGGGACAGCTCGACTGTACATTTTCTCACTTGTAGGCCTCTCGTGAATGTAGTCTCGAAGGATATAAATCCCTCTGTAATGGGGGCTTGTATTATGCCTGTAGATACGAACGCAATACCGTCTAAGTAAACGTTATTAACAGCCCACGTGATGGATGCAAAATTGAACAAAAACGATTGCCAAATTCAGGGGCCAACGTCATCACCGCAAAGTACACAGACGAGCGTGCTTCTGGCTCGACTATTTGACACGCCGCGTAGAGCAATCTCTCCCTCACCAGTCCATTTATTCGACGCACTTATTTCCTCATTCCGCGCCTCGGCGTTTGCGATCAGAGTCGGCCTCAATGTCGACATCGTCCAGGATGTACTCGCCCCTTTTCGCGGCGGCCACACGGGCCCTCCGCATCTCGCGCGTCTTCCTCTCCGTACACCTGGTAGCCCACCAGGTCCAGGCGGTGAAGACGATGCAGAGGCCGGTGAAGCCCATGGCCACGCCAAACGAGACAGAGTACCGCGGTGCATACTTTGCCTGGAAAATCTGCGGCCCGACCACGGATCCAATCTGTCCCAGGGAGTTTACAAAGCCGATGGCAAAGGCCGAGCCCGTAGCTCTCGACGTCGTCTGGAGACGCCACGGCCACATGATGGGATACCAAGCATGCGAGATGGACGCCGTGATGATTGTCGCCGCGTACACGCCGCCCAGGTTGGGATAGACATATATGACGGAATACGTGGCCAGCGTCACAACTGAGTACACGAGCGATATGAGGGGACTCGGTACCATGGTGTGGTTGGTCAGATAGCTGCTCAGCGCAATCATGAAGAGAGGTATGACAGACGATGGTATGGTGAGCAACTGGCTTTTGGCG
The DNA here is from genome assembly GCA_030780645.1 of Aschersonia sp. MBC 508. Taxonomy (NCBI): domain Eukaryota; kingdom Fungi; phylum Ascomycota; class Sordariomycetes; order Hypocreales; family Clavicipitaceae; genus Aschersonia; species Aschersonia sp. MBC 508. The sequence continues at coordinate 23,652 of JAPFUF010000271.1, read as the reverse complement.
ATGGATCTGAGGACACAGAAAAAGGGAAAAAAAAACAAAGACATGTCAGCATTGTGGGACAAAAAAAACTCTGGGTGTGCAGCCTGGCGCAACTTACGCAAACCCCAAGTCAGCCACGATTGTGGGCAGGTAAAACGAAAGGCCTGAGGAGCCGACAGTCTTGGTCGCAAAGACCAGAGTGAACAGCCACAGGCGGCGATCTTTGAGAGCATGGACTATTTCACTGAGCTTGAAGTCGGCCTCGCTTGACCGAGGGGCGTTGGCGGGGAGCCGTGCTTGCAAGAATGTCTTTTCCTTGTCACTGAGCCATTTCGCTTGAGCAGGGACTGTACCAATATCAGTTGCGCGCTCGGCCACGAGAAATGACAAGATGGGGGGCCTCTTGACTGACAATCTGGGAAAAGAAACCACACAACCGCGCTAAAGGCAACGGTGAGCACGCCCTCGACGAGGAACAACCTAGAGAAACAGAGAAGAAGAGAATACGGGTCAGCAGAGCCAAGGCGGACTCGAAAAAGGTTTTTGGGTACTTGCCATTGCCAGCCAGACAGACCACATCGACCAGAGACATGGTCAAAGGCAAAAGCCAGGATGGCGCTAATGACATTGGAAAAGAACTCGAATGCGTCTGACATGCGCCGCGTTAGTCTCAAATCATGGCAATCACCAAAAACGGCAAGGAGTTTAGCCAAGACGACGTACAGAACCACAGCAGACGCATCGTCATCTCGTCAGCGCGGTACCAATACGACAAGTGCAAGATGACGCCCGGGAACATGCCCGCCTCAAGCTTTTGGATGGCATGAGTATGGCTCTGGGTGTGAAAAACATCAGGGAGTCATCCCACTCACGAGACCAAGGAAGAATCGAGCGGTAAAGAGGCCTCCTTTGCTCGTGACGGCTGCGTGGGCAGCGAGCGCAATGCCCCACGTGAACTGGCACGGCTTAGCACAACAGGGACGGCAGAGACGGCAAGAGACGGAGGAAATTGGGGTTTCGATCTACCATGATTCGCGCCTGGAACCTCGACGGCAGCATCCGTTTCATCAGCAGCATTGAGGGAATCTCGAACACGATAAAGGGTATCTGGACGGTGAGTCAACATGCAGATGGCCCACGGCGGCTGGGTTGGGGGTTGGGGGAGGGAGGCTTCGTACAAAGAAGACGGTGCTGACAAAGTTGTAGTCATCGCCCGTCATCTTCAGCTGCGTCAGGATATTGCGCGACGTGCCGCGGTTCATGATGCGGGCGTTGGCAGCCTGCCTCGGTCGTCAGCAGGCAGAGATTCCCCTCGGAATGCGACAGCAGCAGCAGCAGCAGCAGTAGCAGGGGAAACACTTGCATTGTTGACGTCTATGGACTTGATGAGGAATATCATGGCACACATCGGCACGAGGCGCCAATCGACGCGCCGCAGCAGCTTCTTCTCCTCTTCATAGGACAGCAGCGTGCGAGGATCCGAACGCTGCGGATCGAGATGAGTTTCGTCGATGGCGACATGTTGTTGTTGTTCCTTGTTGCCCGTGGGACTTGATGATGAGACCGACGGCGTAGCCTCTGCCGCAGCGTCTGGCGGTGCTAGTTTTGGTAGGCTGGCCTTGGGGGACGACATTGCTGCTCAGATTCTACAAATAGCGTGTGCGTGGTTATTTGGCTTGCTCCCGACGTGAAGAGCGCGGCATGGCAAGCTTCTTTTTTATACAAGCAAAAAATACAACCGGCTTTGTGCATAGGGTTGAGAAAGAAAGGGAAGAAAATACCAACAACGAATTTTAAAAAAAAAAAAAAATGAACGGCCCTGTGAGACGTCATTATCAATCAAATCTTATCAGATCATCAGCTGAATGCTGCATGGCGCTAGACAAGGGTCGACGGTCTTTTTTTTTCCCCGTTTCTCTGTCCATCAAGGTCCAATTGCTTGGCGAACATGTTTGCCGAGCTGACCAGGAGCATTGGCGGCTTCACTTATTCTATTCATTGATATTAGCGCTGTATCGACCAGGTTCCGCGGATGGTGCGCGGATGGTGCGCGGATGGCCTCGGAGCGCCCAGTCGAGTAGCGAGAACGCACTTGCGCACTCATCATCGTGCATGGCCTGGCACGCTCGCACCCAGCTTTCGCCATGATGAACCCCCATCCCCCCTCCTCGGGTGCCGTCAGATGACGTCGAGCGCAGCGAGGACAGCCCGCCGCAGGCGACCCCCGGTAGGGCCGCCGGAGGCATAATCTGCATGTTGGTCGCGAATGCTGGATCCATGCGTCCCTCGTCGGCCCTCGGAACTATTCTCTCTGGCGTCGCCCTGCGGTAACACGCCAGTGCTCATCGGCCCGCGAGGAACCTGAGTGGAGGGATGGGCCATCATCGCAGGGGGAGCTATCTGTCATGACCGCTGTTATTAGGTGCCGCTCGCACAACGAAAGTCGAGTTCCCCTGAATTGATGGAGAGCATTCCGTGCGTGGGAGAATGGCTCGCGTACATGGCATACAACTCCTGCGTGTGGGAACGGGCTTCTGCGCATAGGGACGGTTTTCGCACTCGAGCCGACTCTCGCACAAGACCATGGTCCACGCAGAAATGCACAGCTCTCTCGTGGGGTAAGAGTAAGGAGATGAAAAGAAAATAAGTCTCGTGTATGGGAAACGGCGCTCGCATGTAAACCAGTTCTTGCATGTAAACTAGTGTGAAAGCAAATACCAAATGTTTGAGACGACTCTCGCATCTGAACACGACCCTCGCTCGTCAACACGGCCTCGTCTCCTCTCCCATCTCATGCCCTGTCCCCATTTTCAGCTCCTGGCATCGTTTACTCTCCCCTCGGCGCCCGACGCTGGTGTACACCACCTCCAGAACTACCCTGCCGACCGCAGCTCGGTATACTGTCCGCCGGCCTCTATTCCAACCAGACCCGTTCCTCTCTTCGGACCTGACAAGTGTCTTCGGACCTGACAAGTGGATGACTCATTGACAGCGGCCCCCCAGACATGTGCTCCTTCGAGATCCGGTCGTCGACTTGCCGAAGAGCGGTGGACATGGGGGCCGCAACCGAGAGACCTCTCTACACCACACGCAGTTGCGGACAGGCAGTGCCGTCTCCAGCCAACACACATTTCAAACTCATGCTCAGAAACGCTTACGGGGTCCCAAGTCCCCACGGCAATTCCAGAATGAACATGAACGTCGGCTATATACGGGGTTGGTGAGGAGCCCTCGGGCTCAATGACGCTGCCGCAGCACTTGCTCGATCTGACGAGTCACTTTCTCGCACTGCGAACGCTCCATCTGCCTATCTACCCATGTCCGCCCGGGGAGAGGGGGGGAGGCACCGTCTCGGCGACCGAGAGCCAGTCCCCGACCCGGCCCACGCATCGACGACATCGCCTATTTCCTTGGTTCTTCCAGCTGCCAGCCCAGCACAGCGTCCAGCCATGCCATGCATGTTTTTCTTTCTTTCTTTTTTTTTTTCCCTTTTGCCTCCGGCAGCCCTGCCGGGGGCTGGCCTCGCAAGCTCGAAGGGCAGGGCTGCTCCCTCCCTGCCTTCAGTGTGGGATCTGTCCGCCCTGGTTGGCTTCGCTGGCTGAGTGCCGCAGGCTACCACGGCGGTCGCAGCGCCTCTTCGTTCTGACGTTATTATTCGGCCGCCGATTCCACGTGTGGCCCTCGCGTCGCGGTGTCAATTTGCATTTTCGCTGCGATGGGATGGCTGCGAAGCGCTCCATCCTCAATGTCGTGCCTATGTGATCTGCTCCATTTCTTCGCTTCAGGACACTCGTTTATCCTTTGTGCTCCTGCGTCTCCGAGCAGTCGAGATGAGTGCAACGAAAGGAGAGAAGAAGGCTGCGCATTCTAGAAAACCACGCAGCGGCTGAACGATGCCACGTCTGAGCTGTGACGTGCGTGTTCTGGCACGGCAAGCTGTACCTTTGTACCCATGTTCTCGATACCGTGCAAGTGACTCGAGCGGGCCCGCCGCAGGCGACCCCCGGTAGGGCCGCCGGAGGCAATCAACAGCGAAGCTGAACCACAAACAAAGATTTCAGGCGAGGTAGGTAGTGGGTTGGTGCCTGCCCAATATCCATCCACGTGCATACACCGTACATGAACCGAATGTGAAGAGGCACAGCGATCCTTGGCTGGCTGGCCTTCTCCAGGGATTCCCTACCGGGGGTCGCCTGCGGCGGGCTGCCTCGCTGCGCTCGAATAATTGCCCTCTACTTACTTACTTAGCCTGAGATGTTTGTATGTGGCTCAGCTTCGCCGTTGAATGCCTCCGGCGGCCCTACCGGGGGTCGCCTGCGGCGGGCTGGCCTCGCTGCGCTCGAATAATTGCCCTCTACTTACTTAGCCTGAGATGTTCGTTTGTGGCTCGGCTTCGCCGTTGATTGCCTCCGGCGGCCCTACCGGGGGTCGCCTGCGGCGGGCTGGCCTCGCTCCGCTCGAAGGCTTCTTCTGCGACATTACACAATAGCAGCCATGATTTTCGCAGGAAGCGCTCAAATTCCAAGTTCTTGTTATGGTCGTCGCTGGCTGCCCTTCTCCGGTGAATCCCTACGGTGAGTTGCCTGCGGCGGGGATGGCCTCGCGGCGCTCGCAGGCCACCTTCATCCGCGACATTATATCCTGCGGTGCAAGCGGCTTGCATCTTCGCAGCCCGCGTTGAGAGGATATCACGAACTGGGCTCGACTATAAGCCGAGCAATTGACGGTTTCTCCTACCTCAGGAAAAAAACAGGCCAAGCCGGTAGCCGAGCCCAGGTCATGGGCCCCTCCGTCGTGTCTCCCTCTTGCCTTTGACCGGCATCTCTGTCAGCCATCAAACTCGTGCTTTTGTTCTTGCGTCCGGGCTGGCAGGGAGTGGGTGATACGATCGCCTGCCGTAGTGTGCATTCGATCGAGAGCATCCCGTGCTTCGTGTGGCCATCATACCAAGTACGACACCTGCCAGCCAAGCAATCATGCAGCTGTGCCTTTCCCCAAGTAACTATCTACTTAGAAGGTAGGTCGCAATCAATGGTTGCGCACCACAAACGCGCGGCAATCATCGGGGTGCATTCTTGTCGTCACAGACTAGGAGGTAGCTAGAAGTCACTTGCACGCAACGACGTCACAAACCTGCTGCCCGCTCCTCTCCCCTCTTTCCAGCCCGCCCAACCAGCCCATCTTTCCTCATCACGAACCCGACGACATTCCCTCCCATAGATTCAAGGGGCGTCAAAGGAAGACGAGATCGAAACAATCATGAAGCTCGTCATTGCTGGCGCAACCGGCTTCGTCGGTACCGAAGTCGTCCGCCAGGCCATCCACCACCCCTCCATCACCAGCGTCATCGCACTCGGCCGTCGCGCCACCACGGTCCCCGAGCCAAGCCCCAAATTCAAGAGCGTCGAGTGCGACGACTTTTCCACATGGCCCGACCATGTCAAAGAGCAGCTCAAGGGCGCCGACGCTTGCATATGGTGCGTGAAGACACCAGAGCGAACCCTACTTCTTCCCCTTTCAACGATGGTAGTTTCCTCTTTCCTTGTGTATTTTATTTTTATTCATACGTGATTTGTGTCCTTGTGCCGCGCAGGCTGCTGGCCGTCACGCCCGCAAAGTCCAAAGCACTGCCCTGGGACCAGGTGCGCACCATATGCTACGACTACACGGCCACGGGCATCGAGACCCTCTCGGAAATAGCCAACAACAACAGCAACAACAACAACAAGCCGCTGCGCTTCGTGTATGCCAGCGGGGCGAACACCGTGAGGGATCCGGCCAAGAAGCCCTGGATCTTGGGCGACTACCTCCTCCTTAGGGTAAGTACGTACGTACAAAAACTCCCCAGCATGAAAGGAGGATAAAGAACAAAAGGGGCAATCTCTACTGCTGCTTCATTTACTCATCTCCCCTTCCTTTTTCCTCTTGTTGTTCTCCTTCTCCTTCTTCTGCCATCCCTCTCGCCTCCTATGATTTTATACTGCACATGTCCATGAAACTGGCTTGAAGCTGCTCCCCAGGCTGAGCAGCAATCTTTTTGTTCTTTACATCATGTGTAGGGCAACTGCGAGCAAAAAGTACTAGACTTCGCCGCCCAGTCCGCCGGGGCCGTCCAGAGCTGCGTCCTCAAGCCAGGCCTCATCTTCGGCCCGGGCCGCGACGGCCTCATCCTGAGGGGCTTCCAGGCCGTGCTGGGCATCCTGGTCGGCCTGCCGAGCCTGGACGTCACAGACATGGCGGCCACGGCGCTCAAGCTCGCCATCGACGGACCGACAAAGGACACGTTTGACAACCGAGACCTCATTGAGACGGCCCGAGAGGCACGTGGCGAGGCAGCTTCTTCTCAGGGCCCCTCCGATTGAGACTGATAATGGTCGATGAGGCAAAATTTGCTTTTTTTTTTTGGGGCATATCTGATTGACTGGCTGGCTGTTACTAACTCCTGAAATAAAAAACAACTTGCCAATGCTGGGTATCTTTCTTCATCCTTTGCCCCCCCTGATATTAAATAATAAACAAAAAAACAAGGAGAGGGGGGGGAGAACATCATGTTTTATCCATTGATGCTGTAGTAATGCCAAGAAGAAAAAAGACAATTCAAAATTCACATATCCAATACTCTCACTTGATGTGGACTTCGAAAGTGTCCATGTCGTCAATTTCCGCTTCGTTCATCGTTACATGTTCTGCCAGACGCTCCCCGTCAAACCACACGCCCACGTTCTTGCTCGGTGCAATTGACCGCTCAGCGCGAAACCCCGTGATTAGCGTCTCGACCGTTGTTTCCGGTCGCACCGTCAGCTTCACGTCCTCATAATCACGAGCTTTGAGGATGACGCGAAGCTTGATGTCGGGCTGCGGCGTGGCCTGCTTGGCTTGGCGCTGCTTCGTGGCCTCGTTGCCGTCATCCTCATCGTCGTCATCATCATCGCCGCTGCTGCTGCCGTCATGTTCGTCGTCATCGTAGGCGCTCCTCCTGCGTCGAGCCTCCAAACGGCGCTGCATCGCCTCGAAATCAGCCAGCGTCCACGCCTCCAGATGCACCTGGGTCCTGTCGTGAAGGAGGCAGCCGGCCCCACCATCTGCGATGATCTTCCCGTTCCCTTGTGGCCGGATGCCGAGATTCAGCAGCCTCGTGGATGGGTAGATCTTTTGCCGCCGCAGCGTGAGCACAATGTCGTCTCCGCCAACGTCGTCGCCAAACACATTGCGTCTCTTCTGGAGGGCGAGCCACGTGTCGCGCACTCGCTGAAGCGCCTTGTTGAAGTGGTACTTGATGCAGCACGACTTGCAGCCAGGCGTGCTGGAGGTGATGACAATCTCAGTCGTCGCCTTGTTGTCGGCGGGGTCTTGAGCTCGCATTTCTTCCGCCTGGCGCACGTAGTCGGCGAACTCGTCATCCTCAACCCCGGCGCTGAGCTCGTCGAGCACCTCGAGATCAGGACTCTGGTCGCTCGCTACGACCACGTCGTCATCCGAGTCTATGATGTCGATAATCGGCGGGCTCCGAGCGGCCACTATCGTTCCCGGGGGCGGCGAGGTCAATCGAGTCGGCGCGCGATCCCCTGGTGCGGCGTCAAAACTGAGCTTTCTCGCCGACATCGGGCTCGAGTCCAGACGCGCGCGTTTTGAAGCAGGCGGCGTCATCATCTCGCTACTGATGCATCAGTTTCGTCATCGCCTCTCAGAATTCCCGAGGCCAATCTCACATTGTTGTTTCCGTTGTCTCGGCCACAGAAGTGCGACTTCCGGCAGTCACCGGTGAGCCGAGGTCCTCGATCAGCGTAATGTCCGGCTCTGCTCCTGGTTCGAGAGATCTCTTGACGGCAGTTTCGGCCGCCTTGCGCCGTTCTTCCTCCTGCTTCTGGCGCCTCCTCATTTTCCTCTCGCGGTCTGCCTCTACGAGCGGCTGCATCTCCTTGGCCCTGCGGAAGAGCTCGAGGCCATCCACGTCGTCAGGTTCGGGCTTGCCATGGGTAGAACCTTTAGCCGGTAACGCGGCTTTGCGCAGAGCCGTGGGTTTGAAAGGCAGCCGCTTCTCGGCTGCGGGGGCCGGCGTGTTGTCGCTCATGGTGCAGACGACGACATGGGGGAGAGGGCACGACGGAGCAGGTCTGGCTATCGCTGTTGCGCAGGCTGCCGTCTTGCTGGCGGAATGCACATGTCGATGTTGTGACTGGACTGCGCGGGGCCCCTCATGTCTGTCACGTCCAAAGAGGTCGGTCGTCTGGGTCTCCTCGCGTGCGCGCGACCTGTGTTGCTTCTCATGACGCTACAGTACGAACTGCCCACGCCGGGGCTCCACTTTTATCGCGCATTATCAGATCTCGGAGCAACAAAGGTCACAGCAAAACTTTCGTCAAACACTTCTCTCATGTAATCGCCCGTCATGTCATCAGTGGAAAACGGCGCCGTATCGCAGGGCGAGGGTAAAGACCCGTCCAGCTTCATAAGCGACATCATCCACAACCCTGTCATCGTCAAGCTCAACTCGGGGGTAATCTACAAGGGTGAGAAGTTTGGCGCAGGTGCCCCGTCAGCAAACAGCAGGAACCTCAACTGATCCTTTTCCACTTGCAAAGGCCTATTGCAGTCTGTGGACGGCTATATGAATATCGCGCTGGAGAAGACGGAGGAGTACGTGAATGGGACCAAACGTCGGGACTATGGTGATGCTTTCGTGCGAGGCAACAACGGTGAGTGTCGCTGCCATCGTTTGAGGAGTGCATGTGCTAAAACCTGTGCAGTAATGTACATTTCTGCAGACTCATGAGACATAAGTTATCAAGACAATTCAAATGATATTTCTGAGTTGACGCTCTGCCATGCCTGCTTTTGACGTCCAGGTCTTTCAAGGCGCCGTAATCTCGATGGAGAGCTACAACCTGGTAGTCCAGCCGAATACGAGATATCCGTGAAACTCGACCTCTCCCTTCTCGTTCCACACCTGATCATTGCCCTCCAGGATGTCGTCAAACTTTGCTCTAAACTCGGCCTTGTCCTCCTTCGAAAGAATGGCAACTTGACTGAGGGTGTTGACGCGGTCCCACAGCAGATCTTTTGTTCGCCAGACAGCGAACGGGACCTTTTCCTGTCCTATTGGAGTTGAAAAGTATGCTTCTGCGGCGCGTGACTGGCGTTCGAAAACCTCCCACCACTTGTCATCACGAAATCGAGGCGTACCATCCGGCTTGAGGGGAAGAATAATGCGCTTCAACGCGTCCTCCCAGCGGGTCGAGGTGACCCAGTTCAGCGGCTGATTGTCTGCTTGACGGTCAATGCTGTCGACTTGAGGTTCGCTGCGATCAAGGTCACTCACAATCCTCAATGTTCCAGATGAAACCTAATCTACCGCCGGGCTTCAACACCCGACGAATCTCTTTCAGTGCGTCCTCGTTGGCAAACCTGACTCTGGATGAGCGACAGCTTCTCCCGAGCCTCCAGATGGGAGAGTGCGCTGACGTACCAATGAAAAGACTGTCGGGCGCACGAGTCAGCAATGGCGCGGCATATCGTCGACTGAAGTAGGGAACTGACCTGAGCAGCAATGACCGCATCGGCCCAACCATCAGCAACATCCATGCTATCGGCAAGCCCATCCCGAATTTCGACACCTCTTAGATTCTTGCTTGCCAGGGTTTCACGCATCTTTCCCACAGGCTCAACTGCGACAACCTCAAAGGACTCGTCGCGAGCGGCGAGGAGCTCCGTAAATTTCCCTGTGCCAGCAGCAAGATCAATGATTCTCGCATGTGGCCTGTTCGCCACATCCAGGTGGCCGAGCAAGGCCTCGACGATCTGCGGGGGATACGACGGGCGATGCACGTCGTAAGCGGACGCGTTGTCAAAGCCAGTCGTAGCCGCCGAAGAAACTGTGCGTCGCTCCATTGTCTTAATGATGTCAGCTTTCCAAGCGAGCGACTGTAAAATGGCCGGATAATTGTGATTTCATGGCATTTTGATATGTCGAGGGCGTCTCGGCAGCTTTTGACTGAGCCAATAAGCGAACGCTCGATTACTGCATTGGCTGAACACATTTCCCCGTTATCCCCGAGACCCCGATCGAACTACGAGATTGTGGGGTTTCGCCGTAGCAGCGGCCGGACGACGACCCTTGCCTGGGGCGGCTCAGATTTACACAGTGAATAACATGACCAATTACTTTCGGCATTGACGGCAGGCGTCGACCGCTTGCCTCACACTTTCTCTCCTATTGTTCTCAGGGAAAAGTCGCCTGGATCGCACGGACCGTGTGTCGCCGTCCAGCTTCCGTGCCACGGAAACCAGGCCCCATGGCATCATTTAGTACCTCATCTTGCTAACTTCTTTGTTTTCGCAGCCTTCTAATTGAGCGTGTCCGCCGGAGGGTCCTTCTCGAGTCGCTCGTGACTGGGCCATGTCTCTCCTCAGGCAACTCCGGCCGGCTTCCAAGAGTGCCCGCCGGAAGTATCTCAAATCCAGTATTGGACTTCCTGTGATTCCTGTTGACGTAGACCTGCGCGGAACCATGTACCTGCGGTCTAGTCTGCGCTGGAACAGGTCTGCTCGAATCCAGTGATAAGGCTCTCGACCTCGGTCTGTGCCAAGCAATCTGTTGTTCCGACAGGGTGAATGAGTCCCGGTCAGAACCTCGAGAGGTGACATTATGACTTCTTGACGGTCCATGGAGTGACCTGCGTGTCTCGTGATGCGCCCTGGATAGGACAGACTCCTCTTCCGACGGCCTGGGTTGGCAAATGTGCTCGTCAACTTGCTGTCTCGAAGGTGTCGCGGAGCACGCAGAGATAATACTCGACGACTTCCCCTGATCGTCGCTATCACATGGTGTATCGTGCAGGCTGTAGTAAGTACTATGTTCGTCGGAGTCTGTGTGAATCGGTGCGGGAAATACAGGCGTTGGCGGCGATGAAACAAGTTTTCCTTTACCCTTGGGTCGAAACGAATTCCAGATGCCGTCCATTTGTTCGCCGTTCTCGATAGCACGCGCACCAAAAGCAACTGTCGAGCGCCCATGATGGCTAATGCCGCAATGTCTCATCTCGGCTATTCTACTGCGTTGCTCCTCGTCGAGCAGTTCATACTTTCGGATTTGTTGATTTATGTGCCACAACCTGGCCAGGCCCATGAGGAAGACGATGACGATGCAGCAACCAAGGACCTGAACGGGAGGGATCAGTGTCCAATCGTAGAGAAGAGCCATCGAAAACCCCAAAGTCATGACATGGTGACTTACAAATGTCATTTGCTGCCACAGTTGCCATCCCGCAAAGAAGGAAGTCATGCTGAAGGCGCCGCCGCGAAATCTCAAAGCGCAACCGAACGATATATCTCGAGCTGAAAGAGGAGAGAAAATGTACGAGATAGGTTATTCATCACGTCGTTTTCAATGGAGTCCATCAGGGGAGGCAATGTGGCACCAGATGCAGGGGCCTGAACAGTTTGCCGTCAAGGGACAATCACTCCGAGGCTGGGAATACGCAAGCGAGAGCCCAAGCTCAGCCCGTGCTTGGTCACGGTGCCACAAACCAGTAAGTTTTTGCCATGGTAGGAAGCAAGGGAGGGGGGGTTGCATAAAGCGAGAAAAATTGCGACAAATGTTTGAAGTGTCCGATTTCCATTTGCTGTATGTATCTGGGCAGCAGCGAGTAAGCACTTTCCCGGCTTAGTCTACTACGTTCGCCGTGAAGCTGTGCAGCCCAATCTACCAGCCAAAAATCGTGCGAAATGAAAAACACCTGCAGGCGAGTCTCAGAGGTGCATGTTTGTCCTGCAGACCCGAAAGGCCCGAGAATATGGTGCTATAATTAGGCCCTGCCTGCCAACCGGCCACTCGCCAGCCGTCATACCTTGGCACAACCGCACGCCTTGACAGCGACCACCGACCTGCAGACTGTTCAGGGATGGCCCATGAAGCTGAACAAACACTGCCATCGTGTTGCTGACAATCGCTATCAGCGTTCATAGTCCCCAGTCCTTTGGCGCCGCGCCGCGAAAAGATCTCGCGGTCAAGGGTGCTGAGTTTTCAACAATGGAACATAACTCTCACCGTTACGCAAGGCGAAGAGGGGGGCAGCTGAAATGGCATGTCGCAGATCAGCGGAACTACTAGGTATCCTCCGTACAATGCAAATCATCATGGCCTTACCTAGCTGCTCGTGCATGTAATCCTGGCCATGGCCCATAGAATGCGACGACAGCAACTTGATGCTAGCTTAGAATACAATTTTGTTGGAGATTGTAACTGCAGAGGAGAGGTGACGAGGCATCCTTGAAGCCATGGACTCTTAGCCCCTGAGGCTTGATGAATTGAGCCGCGGCAACTTTTCTTCTTGAAAAGCTCTTTTCTATTTCCAAGAAGTGCCTTTGAATATCCTTCTAACGCAAGCGCAGCAGTAACTCCTCGATTGGGCGGTCGACAGATAACCGTCTATGCGTGTATCAAAGTCCTGAGAGAAGGCATCGTCTTGAGGAAGACAAATCGAAAGCCATAGGTGTGGTGATACGTATCAACGAACTACTACACGAAGTCGTCGTACCGGTTTTCCTCATGATGCGCTATTTGCCAAACCAGCTTGACCCGTATACGAAGACCTACGAATGGAGAAGAAAAGGCATCATTCCTAGGTACTGTGTGGATTCTTATTGTCTCTTGACTATGAGTACGCTTGCTTTCAGGTTAGTCCAAAGGGCAAGCCGGTGCCCGTTGCGCTGTTGACGTGCTGCGTTTCTACTGAAACTTGATCGGGCATGCCTTTGATTGACTTGAGGCCCAAGACGTTCCAGGTTTCTGGCAAAGACCTCAACAACTTCACAGGACATGTGTCACTGTCTGCAATGTTCGCGACATTCTCATCGGTGTTGTCGCCCAACTCACGTGCATCCCGTGATTCTCGCGCCAAGATAAGCCATCTTACCTCGAATTCACGACCGTAATGTCAGGAATGACGCCAGAAACGACTTGCGGTCAGCACGTCAAGCCAGACGCACTGTGCTCGGTGGATTTCTGGTCGTGTCATACAGTGCGAGTGGCGTTTTGACGTCATGGTGGGTTGCCGCACTGTTGGCGCAAAACGCCTTTGTTCGCCCGAGACCGCCGCCAATGGTTCCGCTTTCGGTAAATCGCTGCATGTACTTCGGCGAATTCGATGTCCCGCTGGTTGTGGTTGCATCTGCCGCCAAAAAAAAAAAAAAAAAAAAACGCCAGCGCGATCAAAGGAGGATCGACGCCGGTTCGCATTTGCTGGAAAAATTGAAAAACCACATGCAGTGCGCCCTCGACACTGTCACCTTGATCTGGACCGAGCCAGACCCTTCATCTTGCAGACTCGACCCGCACAGTCAAGACGTAGTGGAAGAAAAGTTGCTTCTAGACAGGGACCGAGGGATGACGGCAAGCGCCCGACACCGAACTCATTGTGCGCCAACGTGGCTGTTCTACAGGCCTGCTTGGCGCGCACTAGCCTCTGCCCTAGCGTGGAAGTATGGAAAGCCCATCGTCATGGTTCGACTTCTGCTTCTGTCTCTGTTTCTTCGATGAAGATTTGCTTGCTTGCCCGCTTGCGCTGCAGGGCTACTGAAAGTCGCCTGAACAGAAGACCGATTCCCCCTTCCCCCCTTGCAGCTGTTCCTGGGCTGAGTGTGGCTGCAGTCAGTCAGTCACCTGCCTCTTGGGCATCAAAGGAAAAAAAAATCCGGATACAAGGGAAATGGACGATTTACGGACCGGGATTCCCCCCATCTTTGTCGCAAATCGGATCCGTCCGATACTATCAGCAGCGCCACGCCACGTTCGTCCGCCCCCTTCCCCACCAGGAAGCCTAGCAATATTAGAGCGCGCCGTGAGGTGGGTGAGGTGGTGCGATGCGATGCAAGCCAAGGCAAGTGAGGCCGAGGTAATTGTTTCGATTTGAACTCTTGAAGGAAGGCACTCTGCTCCGCCGGCACCTGCGCGCTCCGAGCCACCCCCAGCTGTCTCGCGTCTCGTGTTTCGACGGTCAAACCCATCAGTCGATCCGTCCCAAGGTCGGTGCCCATCCATCCGAGACAGACCAACCCAGAGAAGCTCCATTCCCGTCCACTTGTCCGTGCCCGACACAATCCAGTTGGCTTTGACTGTTTTCTCCTTGTTTATGTAACGGCGCCCAGCGCAAACCTCATTTTCCCCTCCATCGCCATCTTTGTTGTTGAATGCGCATCGCCTCGGTGCGCACGCAATTGGTGTCATTTCTTACTTCCTTCTGCTCCTCCTAGCCGCCCACCACTCTCCCTGCCTTCTTTGACGTCCAGTTGCTGCTTTAATAATAAAAGAATAATGCCCATCCGAAATCCTTTTGCTCGCCGCTCTGGCGTCGCACCCGACGACCACTTATTCCCCGAGCCCGAAAAGTCAAACCCCGGCTTTGAACGCGTCGACACCGTTGGGTCCAAGGCCTCTTCGGCGCTGAGCATCCGCAGCAACAAGAGTTGTGACAATGGTGAATATAAAATGAGTGGTGAGTAATTTTACGCTAGCCTGTTGCGACTTCATTGTCCCAGTCTGCGATCTGGCCATGCTTCGATTTTATCGGGCAACTAGCGCCCGATATTTCCATGACTTTGAGTTGACTTGATATGGCTCGAATAGTCGTCAACGACAGTGGCATATATTTACCGGTATAGTTTGCCTCTGGATCTGCAACTTCCGCAGCTCAAGCTGACACTTGCCTCCAGCCGTCGCCAACGGAAGAGAAAGGTCAATGGCCTCGCAAGTATCTGTCGTCTCGGACCTCCACGGAGACAGGAAGCAGCGTCGGCGACATTGAGCATTTCTCTATCTCGCGCGAATCCTTTGATTCGTATAGAAGATCTTTTGTATGTGTTCTCCCAAGAAACGGCAGGGTCTTCCAAGTGTGCTCATGTTGATGCGGCGCTCGGCAGGACATTACGGCGCGGTCTCCCGTGGTCTCAAATGATTCTCTCGGACGTCAGAGTCTGGACTCCGGTCGATACCCCCGCCTACCCAGATCTGTGATGGACCGCAAGATGCAACGCCAGCCACCGACTGCCGAGGAGGGATTCGAAGAAGTTGGTCTAGACGATCCGAAACAACAGCCTCGGAAGCGTGGCTTCTTCGCCAAGCTTACCGAGTCGCAAGACGCCGCTGGGCAGCCGGCAGTATCTCGTTTCCTGATGCCGGGGCGCAAAAGAGGCCACAGTGGGCAGGGAGCTGAGCTGAATCCGATGAAGCAGCCGAGTGACGCTTGATGCGGAATCGACACTGCTGAGCAGAGACCTCTGATAATAATGATTACTTGCCGGCGTTGGTGGCGTTTCACTGGATGGGACACGAGGCCCTTGGAATGAAGTTTTTTGGGAGCATACAACACTCGCTTGGTACATATGGAACAAGGGCATGTTTTCAGTATGCCAGTGTCAAATATTGATTGACCCGGAACCTAGACGTCCCTGACAAGGGCATGATGGAAGTAAAGGTCAGGCTACGCAGCCGCAGCAGACAGCTATGAGCAGTATGTACTGCAGGAAATAATGATGTAGGAACATGACCAAGCTCAATAGCCCGAACATATGATTGAGGCTTCTCTCTTTTGCCGCTGCAAATCAAAATGACTGACGCGGCCGAGCGCGCCCTCTGATCTACACGGCCCCGCGACGAAGAATTCACTATTCAACACACGCGTACGCGGAAGGAGATGATCAGTCCATGGCCTAGCTGATGGCTCTGCAAAGGAAACCATCGTTTTTAAATAAGTAATTCCAATCTTTAAGTATAATACATGAGCTGTTGATCAGATGTCTTAATAGATGAATTACAGAACAAATGCTCCGTCCCCTTTTGTTGACGGTTTCCCTGGCCTTATTTGACGACACTTTCGACGCGAATTGCTTGACGGATGTAAGATCTGCCAGGGGCGAAAATCTCCATTTCACGTCCGCAACCATGTCATTACATTTGCCAACGGTTTGCTTGGCTTTGTTCGGACTGACTTTGTCCTTCGACCCCAGGCGATGCGCAATCCTTTCTTCTTCGAAAGCGGCTCGTTCGCTCGCCATCAATTGCCAGGATTGACTGGCGCTGACGGCCTTCAACGAGGGTGAAATTGGCTCGGGGTCGATGGCGGCTGTGAGTATCGCAAGCGAAACGGTATAGCGGAGCAGGAAAATCGTCACCATCGGGAACAAATGTTTCCCTAGACAGGAAAAATTCACTTGCCCGGATAAACATGTTCAGATCCGGGGATTCGTCGGCGGTCGATGATGATATCGGGCGGTCCAGGCTTTATCTTGTTCGAAAGGGTCTACAGACCAGATCCGCAGCGCCGACACTGTCTGTTGGGCTGCCCGATTTTCGGGCTTGTGCGCTGGATTTGGGTGCCCTCGAGCCCGGCTTTCGGTACCGGCTCTACAAGGCTTATTCCCGCATTTGAGGGCCATCTGTTCCCGTATTGTAGGACCACTTCCTGCTGCAATCAGTGACCACCTCCTCCCGGAGTTGCGGGCCTCCTTCTCCCAAATTCAGACCACCTTCTTTTGCATTTCAGGACTACCAGCTCCCGAATCCGTTCTAGGCAGCCAAGGTTGATGTTCGGACGAGAAACATTGACAGCCTTTCTGAACATTTTCTTCAAAATCAATGAGATGATTTCTCTAGGTCATTTTCACTCCTCTGCCATTGCTACACAGCCTTGCCCGAGAAGTTTAACCAACCGTTACCAAGCGCGATTCTTTAATACTGCTTCCTCGTACCTAAGTACCTAGGTAGGTAGGCACGTTCTAGGAACTAGGTAGTAAGGAGGCAGGTTTTCGTTTGGGGGTAACAGTACTGGGGCCGTTACGATCACGTGGACACATGTTTACTGGCAGGCAGCCTACGGAATACTTCTTGGCTACTAGTCACTTGGGTTCCAGTTCCGTTGAATCTGTGACGCAGCCTGTTGGTCCAGCCATTATTTGCGAGGACTCTGGATTTTTCTTATAATCAGCCCCAAGTCTCGTCGTAACCCGTGACATCTATTTAGACACCGGAACCCCTTCGCCAGCATGTGTGCATTCCCGAACAGCATCATTTCGCCACACCTTCGTCAAACCACCCCCTGCCCCCAATAATGGCCTCTCCAGGCTATCCCTACGTGAAGGATCAGCATCTCATCTTGACCGATGATGATGATGACAAAATTAGATACGATGCCGCAATCATTCATTCTTACCCGGTCACAGCAGCTCCCGCCATGCAAGTACGGTTGAAGACCTCCAAAGGCTATAAGAGAGCCTTGCCCAAACTGTTCGACCGTCGTTTCGGACATTCTCGCCGGGATTGTCCACACAATGCGGAGGTCGAAGATGCATGGCGGGACCACGTCGCCAACGGAGAGGCAGAAAAACTTTTCCGGGACTTTGAGCGAATCGACGATCTAAAGGCGCAAGGCAAACACCGAGAGGTCGACGAGGTTTATGAAGAACCAGGGTGCCCTTGGGAGTGTCTGGCAGAAGACGAAGACAAAAGACAATACGATGCTCTGTCGAGCCACAAGCGAGAAGTCCGAGCATACGAGACACTGAAAGCATTGCAAGGGTCCATGATCCCCAGATTCATCGCATCAGTCACGCTTGATGTTACTGTCGCGTCGTGCCACAGAGAATTCCAAAAGTTTTTCGGCGTTCGCGGCATCCTTCTCCAGTTTATCGATGGATTCAAGCTCTCGAGATTGACACAACATGCGCAGAAGACGTATTGGGAGCAGATCATCGGCGACACCATGCAGGCTGCTCGGCGGCTCAATCAATATGGAGTCGTTCACGAGGACTTTGTACCAAGGAACGTCATGGTGGCTCGTCAAGGTACCGATGAGTATCAGCCCTACATTATTGATTTTGCAAAATGCACTTTCGAGTCCGACTGTCCACCGGAAGACGATGAAAATGATTGGGGCAGCTTCGAATCTCTGAGAGTATGTCGTGACAATCCGACAGCAATCGCGCATTTCATGCAAGTACGGCTACGCAAGGAAGGTTACACTTACAAAGACATTGAGAAGTAAAGGGGAAACCCCTTTTAGCTAACTCTTTTTGCATTGACTTTTTCGATTGTCATTAGCTAGCCATCTTCTTTTGTCTGTGACAAACTGGCCTCACACGCCGCTGTATGTAAGCGTTGATTGCATAACTTTAGAAACTGACAAGGGAGAAGTTCTATTTTCGTATAATAATTCTGTCCCCTTTTTGTAGTGAGGGATCGTGGCTGAACCGTAGCTGACCTGTAGTTCACCTGTAGCTAGCTAGCGATGGGTCTTGTTGCCAGCTCGCAGCAAGTCCCATTGCTAATTCGTAATTATTCATGTGACCCGAGTCCCTCATGGGGCACATTCTATGTGTTTACCAACTTGCTGTTTAATACTGAGTGTCCTCGAAACGCTGTGGATAGAGCACTAGGACTCCACTACGTTGCGTAGAGGTTGAGTATAACGCAACCTGATTTTCGTGACAGAATTACGCGAGGCCCCTTGGTTGGCATTGTGTTATACACTGGCTTTGTGGTGAGGCTGGAGACAAATCCCAGAATCCCTGCCGTATCGCGTGAGGAGTATAGGTATCACAAAGTCCCTCTCCCATGAGGACTAGGCAAAGTCCCCCCGACTCTCACATCACGTTACGTGACTTCCATATCCTCTTATCAAGTGCGCTGTCACGTGACCCTGTACCATGCTTGCATGTGTCGTATCCAATTACAGGTCCTTCTGGCCGGCTTAGTTCTGTGTTCTGTGACCGTACTTGCTGGTTCGTGACATAAAGTACTTCACATACAAGAATGCGGCTCAATTGCGGCCTCTCAAGTGGAAACTAAAAACTTAGCAAGACCAATCGAAGTGCTTTTTAGCACTTGAGCTTTTCAACACAGGCCGTTTTGAAACAAAAGCGGCGTGCCATGCAGTTGCTTTCACGACCATTGAGTTGGTTGGCCATGGCGGCCATAAGTTGACCATGCAAGGCCCCCTCTCCCCCCACAAAAATGGTCAGCTTGTCGAAACATTCCATGGGCACGACGCAGGTTGTTGAGGTCGCTCCTCCGCTTGTGGCAGCCAAGAAATTGAATTCTGAGAAAAAGCGTGAGTTCTGAAAGGGCCGGGACTGCGGAAACTATCCCGATTCTAGACCGTTATTCATCGCATCCGTCGTCGTCATGTCCCCCGACCAAGTATCAGGGGAGGAGATGGCCAATCTGTCTCTGTCCTCGCGGGCAGTGCACGCAGATGACGGCATCTCAGCTCATCGGGCAGTTGCGCCGGCCATGCATGTGAGCACGACGTTTCGGTTCAGCAGTGATCCAGACTTGCTGCAGTCCTGTAGCGATCCCAGCAATGCGGATAAATGGTCCAATCGCGATGTGAGTCGCTCTCATCGCGTACCCGTGTCTTGGAAATAAAAAGAAAAAGAGACCAGGCGCTGACAGAGGCAGCCCAACGCACCGCTCGACTCGCACATATACTCGCGAGATTCCAATCCCAACACGACTCGCCTGGAAGCTGTTCTCACCAGTGTCCTGGGCGGGCCCGCGGTCGTGTACGCCTCGGGCCTGGCGGCCTTTCACGCCATGCTCGTCCGGCTCAACCCCAAGCGCATCGCCATCGGCGAGGGCTACCACGGGTGCCACGGCGTCATCCAGGTCATGTCCCGTCTCACGGGCCTACAGGCAGTGCCCCTCGACGCCGAAGTTGGCCCCGGCGACGTGGTGCACGTAGAGACACCGCTGAATCCGACGGGCGAGGCGCGCAATCTCCAAATGCACGCCGACAGGGCGCACGCGGTGGGCGCGTATCTGACCGTGGACGCAACGTTTGCACCGCCCCCGCTGCAGGATGCCTTTGCGCTCGGCGCCGACGTCGTGATGCACAGCGGAACCAAGTACCTCGGGGGACACTCTGACATGCTGTGCGGCGTCTTGACGGTGCGGCCGGGCCTGGCCGAATGGGCATCGGCGCTGCGCGGCGAGAGACTGGTTCTGGGATCCGTCATGGGCAGCATGGAGGGCTGGCTGGGCCTGCGATCGCTGCGGACGCTCGAGCTGCGCGTCGTGAGACAAAGCCAGACGGCGACGGCGCTCGTCGGCTGGCTGGCCGAGCAGTTGAAGAGCAGCTCCTCCTACTCCTCTGACTCTCCCTCGACCTCGTCTTCATCGTCGGTGACGGCTCGCGTGGTCGAGAGGCTGCACCACGCAAGCCTGCAGCCCGAGGCGGCCGAGCCAGGAAGCTGGTTGCAGAAGCAGATGCCCGTGGGTTATGGACCCGTATTCGCCATCGTCATGAAGGACGTGGACCTGGCGCGAAAGCTGCCCAGCCGGCTCAGGCTGCTCCATCACGCCACGAGCTTGGGCGGCGTCGAGAGCCTGATTGAGTGGCGGGCGCTGTCGGACCCGCGCGTCGACCAGAGATTGTTGCGGGTGAGCGTTGGCGTAGAGGCGCTGGAGGACCTCAAGGCCGACTTTGAGCAAGCCTTTGCGAGTCTGGACCGGCCGTGAAACTTGGGGGGAAAGGGCGGACACGCGAGGAATGAGGAGGCAGTCCCGTCAACGTCTTGACGTTGGCTTCAAAGAGGAGGGATGGGAAGGGTTGAGCTCGCCATACAAGAGTTCTGCCAAGCCATAGAGTGATACTTTCTGCAACAAATCGTGGAGATGCAGATGACGGGGACAGACCAGCTGCTCCGGCAAGGCCTCGGTCACAGGACATTTGCAGGCAATTGGCTACCCATTAGCCGCCGTGACAGAGAGGTGCCTCTGCACAGCTCCTGTAGCAGCATCAGATTGCACTGTCCGTTGCTGGCATCATGTGAAAACGATGGAGGCAGAGTGAGATGAGGGAGTCGGTGGCTCTCGGACGTGGTCCTGCACCAGGTCTCGTGCGAGCGCTGGGAAGAGGCACGTGTCGTTTTCAGAGATGACAGACGACCTTGCCGATGTGCTCTCTGGATGGGACGCATTGCGCCCAATGCTGATAGCGCATCTCGACCAATTATCACACAGTCACGGCTGAGAGATGAGAGCACGTCGTGCCGGGTGTAAGTGGTGCCTGCGGTGGTTTTGCGTGTGTCCTGGTTTGTCCGCGCAGCACGTCCATCTTGCAATACACATGAGGGGCCCCGGGTATGCTATCCACACACGTGCCCTTTTCTGCTGCCGATATGGCGGATGCTTTCATTGGCTGCTGCTCGGCTTGGCCTGGATGACCATCTCTCAGATGACGTGCAAACCCTTCTTGGTCGCTCGACACCCTTTCGTTCTACACTTGCTGCACTGCACGGCGGCCCCCCCAATCCGGCAGCCGGCGCCCCGCTTGGCATTCCCGTTCCCGCCCCCCTGCATGGCACGCCATCTGGGATGGGAAACCCCGAAAAACCCGTAGCAGTTTCGACCGACGACGAAACGTGCGCGCCCTCAGAAACGTCACGCTTCCTTGAAGGGAAAAAAAAAAAACACCACCTGCCATTGGCATCGCGCACCACCACCACCACCACCACCACCTGCTACAATCACCACGAGTCATCTGCTCCTCAACTCCCTCCCTCTCTCTCATGGGACGACTATAAACTCGTGCCCCCCTCGCGACCACCGGCTGCCCCCAATGTCCTGATATGCCGCGCCTCACGCTCTTCCGGCTGCCCAACAAGCTGCGGCGCCAAGTCCGACGAAGCCGCATGGCCACGCTCACGCTGCTCGCGCTGCTGCTGGCCGTGGCCGTCCTCTTCCCGCTGTACTCGGTGTACTGCGTGTACAAGCCGCCGCGGGCGCTGATCGGGTACCTGCGGCAAAAGTACCCCGACGTGCTCTTCGAGGTGAACCTCCTCCTCCCCGCGGGGGCGGCGGCGGCGGCGGCGCCCAAGATTGTCGCCCTCTCGCTCGACGACGCGCCCTCGTCGCACACGGCCGACATCCTCGACGTCCTGCGCGAGAACGACGCGCGCGCCACCTTTTTCGTCATCGGCTCGCAGGCGGACACGACGGCGAGGACAGCGCTGCTGCGGCGGATCGTGCGCGAGGGCCACGAGCTCGCCAACCACGGCATGCGCGACGAGCCCGCCACCTCGCTCGGCCTCGACCAGCTCGAGCGCGAGGCCGGCCAGGTCCGCGACCTGCTCGTCGAGGCCTACCGCGCCGAGGAGGGTGGGGGGCCGGGGGTGCTGCCCAACAACTACTACAGGCCCGGCAGCGGCTTCTTCAACCGCGCCATGCGCCGGCGCCTCGGGAACGCGGGCTACCGCATCACCCTCGGCAGCGTGTATCCGCACGACGCCCAGATCGCGAGCCCGACGCGCAACGCCGCGCACATACTGAGCATGGTGCACCCGGGCGCCATCATCATCTGCCACGATCGCCGGCAGTGGACGGCGCCCATGCTGCGCCTGGTCCTGCCCGCCCTCAGGGACCGGGGGTACAGGGTCGTCACCATCACGGACCTGGTCAAGACGGCCGAGCCGCTGGGCGGCGGCGGCCGCTCGTGAGATCAGATCAAGGGGGGGGCCAAGCAACCTTCCTCTTCTTTCCGTCTTTCACGCCCCGCGTTGGTGGTTTGCTTTTTTTTTTTTTCAA
The DNA here is from genome assembly GCA_030780645.1 of Aschersonia sp. MBC 508. Taxonomy (NCBI): domain Eukaryota; kingdom Fungi; phylum Ascomycota; class Sordariomycetes; order Hypocreales; family Clavicipitaceae; genus Aschersonia; species Aschersonia sp. MBC 508. The sequence goes on along the minus strand of JAPFUF010000271.1, from coordinate 1,097 downwards.
TCCTCATGTGCTCTGGCGTTTGTGAAAGGGATTTGTTCTTGGTGATTCCTTCTTTACTGGGACGAAAAAGGGGGACCTTTATGGCGTGTACTTTGTATATGTATATTAGCGGGAGCACAGGAGTCCGCGTCGAGACAACTGCTTCTCGAGACCATGCATCAGCACCAACTGGCAATGTACGGTATGACTTTATATGCACTGGCTGGCTGGCGGGCGGGCTGACTTCTTGGCTGTGATGGTGGTCCAGACACCCACGCGCACCCAGGGCGATGTAGCCGGCGAGGCTTCACTTCACCGTGTTCTGCTCTTCTCCGCGAACTCGTCCGTCGAGCGCTTTCCTGACGCTGCCCGAACCGATCGGCGTTGCTTTGTGGCCGCGCGGGGCTCGTCTGTGCCCCCCCAAGGCAGGAATGACATCTGCTTGGCAAATGTGTCGATGCCCGCGCTGCTGTCGAGGCCGGCGTCACTGGACTCAAGACGATCTTTCCTTCGGAAAATACAGCGGGCGATGCAGGCTATGCATGCCGCAGCAGGATAATCACTCCAGTCCTTACAGCCATGTTGGGTGTGTATCGCTCGGCGAGTCAGCTCGACAGCATTCAGCCCTCCGGCATTGCGTCTCTGGTCACTATACGAGCGGTAGGCCCGACTGCTTCTGCGCAGAGCACAACGACTATGCCGGCGCGCGCGTCCAACAACGTGTCCAACAAGTAGAAAATGCCAGGAATAAGTGGCATCCCCCTGTCGGTGATCAAGGACCTGGAAAGAGCCGATGCCACGACAGAGACAACCACTATCTCCTTCTCTCACCCTCTTTCCCTTGTTATACTTTATAATCCTGAGGGAGGACTCGGGACTTGCACCGCACGTATCGCCCTCCTCTCGGTAGCGTCTCACGTCTCGCACCACGTCACACGTACACGAGGATATCAAGACGCGCAAACTGTCGCGTACATTGAGGTCTGCCGATGGAAAGAGGGGCAGCAGCAGCTCGACCGCCGTAGCTCTCTCCCTCTCCCGCGTACCTTCTTCCGGCCGCAGGCCCGCGCGGCCAGACCTCATCGTGGCCCCGGCACGCCCCCGAGCGTGCGAGGCCA
>JAPFUF010000270.1:0-19077 GCA_030780645.1 Aschersonia sp. MBC 508 | reverse complement strand
GGGGGGGGCGCCCCCCCGGAGAGAGAGAAGGAAAAAAACAAGACAGAAACCATGGCCAGAGCACACTGCCCAATGCCGATGGACGACAACATCCCCGGATTCAGCTCCGGACTATCACGGCCAAAATTCGTTGATGTCTTGCATGGGCCCTGCACGCCACTCGCCAAGTTATGCTTGCAAGGCTCGTTCAGTCAGCCAGACTCGCCGTGCATGAGAGGATGGCCCTTGCTGTACGCCCGGGAGGTTTGAACAAATTCGTGGGGGCTTTCTTGGAGAGCTTTGTTGGCGCGGGCATATCTGGCCTCATGCTTTCCCTTCGCGTTGACCTCGAGTTCCTGCCTTACCAAACAACAAGCATGCCTGTCACATCGACGAAGGAGTGTACGACGGGTAGTCATGCTTTCTTCTGAGCCGCCAGCCCCGTCAATGCCAGGAAGGTTGCAGATTCTACTGAGCTCCAGGCCTATCGAGTGGTTGCATCAGAATCGCTGCAGAGGAGATGGCATGAGACCGTTTCAATTCACGTGGCTATGCTTGAATGCCGTTGGCCTTGCCTGGCTCGCGTGAGTGCCGCTGCTTCTCCAAAAACTCGAGCTCGGGGTCCTCATTTCATGACGGTCCACGCACACTTGTCGGTCTTGACCGCCAGTTTTATCAAGGCCTCATCTTTGTCTCTGGCAGCAACGGGGCCGCTACGTGATACTTTGCCCCGTTTTGCCACCGGGGAACGCGGAATCGCCTCTCCAGTCGGAAGCCATGATGATATCCGTGGATCGCATGTGCTGCGATATGCACCACAAAGGCAGATATCAAGAAGGCCTGTTCAGACTAGCTCCATGTACGTCTCCGGCGCCCGCTGCACGAGCGAGGCTACCGACACAGGCAGTAGTTAAGTGAGTACGCGTCTGTGAAAGCCCGCAGTCGATGCGATCCATCTCTCCAGTAAAGAACCATCATCTGCCCCTGCCCGGATTTTTCCTCTTTCCGTCTATCCAGTGCGAGCATGCAGCGAAAATGGAATGGACCGTCGGCCTGGAAAAGAGGTACATATCGCATGCGTGGATCGCCACAACAAGATATCATTTTCCCACGGTGCCAACACATCATCAGGCAGCAAGCCAACGCAGTACCAGTCTGCTATTGAACGCACGGGCTGCATTGTGAATGATGAGCCTCGCGCGGTTGTCTCTAGGCTCGTGCTGCCAGGCGGGAAAACTTGGACAGTCCATTGATCTGTCGATTGGGCGGAAAAGGCCCCTCACTTTGAACCCCCCCACAAGCCGGCCGCACCAGAATGAGCAAGCAAGCAAGCCAAACCCAAACCCAAACCCCGACTCCATCTTTCGACTTGGCGGTTTTCTGTCCTGTGTCTTGACGCGGGAAGCTCTCCGTCGCTGGGGACCATTTTTGGGAATCGCGTGTCGACGACGTACATATGTACATAGATACTTATCTCTCGCTTGTCCCCGTCAACAGCGCGTCACAGTGCAGGTGGAACCGTAGGGATTGAGCAGGACATATTGAATGTATTACTACAAGCAATATTCGGAGCACTCCGTCCAAACGTCGCCTTGCACATCATCAGCCGGCTCTCGAGCGGGTCCTTGCATGAACCGACAGGCTGTGACGCTTGCTCTGCCAGGCTGGGAGCCATTAGCTGCAGGTGCCATGCAAGCCATCAGCACGCTCAACCACACGGATTGGGATCTAGAGTCTTTGGGCTGGGCTGCACTGGTGAGGAACGCCGGCGCTAAACGGATCTCATGCTGGCACCGCTTGGCGCCGTACTCTATCTCGGGAAGCAGGCCACACCCGTTCGATGCTTCGTTCCGTCGCTAAGCGTCACATGCGGGCCGCCTCCTGCGTGAAGCAGCCCGATTGGTTTGCAGCGCCGGTGGCCGCCACGCTGTCCTTGAGATTTGGTTGTGATGCACCAAGGCAGATGAGTGGCAACAGCACGCGGCATCGGCTGCGAAATGCCAAACACTCATCTGCCTCCGGGACGAGGACATGCGATCAGGCGGGGTAGCGGAAGAAACGAGAGGCTCGTCAGGCTGGCATGCGATCGGATCCTGAGGTGCGCAGAGCTGCGATCGGACCAAGGTTGCATTTCGTGGCTTACCAGCATCATTGACGAATGCAAGCAGCCCGCAAACCGAAGCAAGAAAGGAGGACAAATCGAGGAGGCACTGACTGACATGTAGGCTCGTCGCACCCAGCCGCCTGCCACACTTGGGGACTCTCTTCGGGTCAGGTACCGGTACCTAGTGTCTACTGGACTGTATGAGAGGCAGGTGAGGAGAGAAATTTGTAGCGCCGAGGGCCCTGATCCGAGATTTAGACTAGTAACAGTCGGAGCGCGGACCGCCACATCCAGTTGAATGTGATGTCGGTGCCGCCGTCCTTGCTCTTCCTTTATGCAAGTGCCGCTGGTTTGGAAGCGAGGTGAGCTGGCCCCATACGTCGTCACTCGTTAGGGTCACCGATTGCCCGGTTCGCAGCCATCGAAGCGCCTTATAGAGGTTCGCCGGGCAGGTATCTGTTCATTTGCTCCCTCACTGATCCGGATAACAGGCAGCCCCGACATCCTGGTTGACCGTCGGGATGGTTCGCAAGGGATTTAGTGAGGTGTGATGACTTTTTGGTTTCATCAATCAAAAAACCTCCATATCAGGTGTTTCAGAGCAAGCATCTCCGGCGGCGCTCAGCCAAGATGATTAAACAAGGTTCCCGTCGGGGCAGCAATGTAAAAAACGCCCCAGCAGAACGACAATAACGGCGGCGATCCTGGTCGAAGTTGCAAGGCTCTTCTCACCCTTGCCGAATTCATTTCGCATCTCATTTCGTACTCATGCCGTCAGACAGTCGATATGCAAATCATCTGCCCAGATGTCGCTGGCGGTTGCAAAATATGCTAATATTAAATTTCTCCATCTCGTTTCCCACGGCAAGGTTGTCGGGCTATTATTGTACAGCCACCATGTCAAACGGTGAGCGGAGCCAGCCATGGGTCTCTCCTCTAATCAACTATAACGCTCCGACCACGTACATGGTGCTCTCCCATGCAAGCGGACGGCGAGACAGGTCGAACTAGACAATGTGTTCGTACCGCAGTAGCAGGATGTGAAGGGTTGAATGACGCCACACCAACCCAGTCAGGAGCTAGCAGGAGGCCAAGGTCTGAAGGAATCCGAGATTGGAACCCGTCCGAGGATTGGCTACTAGCTGGCATGACTATGAAGACGCGCATCAGACTGGCCCAAGGGCCTGGCCTGATCTGCTCTCCGAGCAATGTTGTGATCTCCAGCTCGTGTCGGGACTGTTGGTAATCTCTTGCCTGCTCGGACGCCCGAATCGCCTCCAGAGCTGGACAGGGTTTGTCGGAGCAGAACGAAGCGTGCCACGGCACATGTTGATGAAGCAGGTGTGTATCATCGCAAAGTTTTGAGAATGGGATCCAACCTGCAGCACCAGGCCGCCTGTCATGCATGTTGCAAGCCATCGTCTGTGCTGTGTCTTGGGACGACCCAATCCGGTCTCGCTCCAGAACATGGGGCTCAATGACTCGTCTGAGGTGACACGAGCGAGCGGAAGCTAGGCAGAGTCCCCTGTATTGCGCACTTTCACCACCAATCTGTCACCTCGAGGAGATCGTAATTAATCAACCCCGGTCCCTTTACCGTATCACCTGCTCTGTCGCCTGGATCAATCTCTGAGCGTGCTTTTCAGCTTGGTCGCGTTTTTGAACAATCGAAACTGACACAGCAAACTTTCCGACAAGTCTGCAGCACTGCTGCCTCGTAATTCTGGTACGCTTCATCATCCAGGGCATCCGAGGCCATCCGATACGGAGATTGTGCAGTTATTGTATACAGTTTTCCTTCTTCCTCCACAGGTCGTCGCTTCTTCTTATCCATTCCAAGTAGCCTCTGCCCTGTTCCGCAAAGCTTGTGATGTCACGCGGAATTTACCTTGAACAGAAAACAGCTACCAGATGACGAAATTGCATCTTTGATACGTCTGCCGTGAAGCTGTATCCGCTCATTCCAGTGAATCAGGCGGACGAATGGCTGCTGTAGACCTTCCGTTGGCGATCTTGCCAGTATTCTTTCGCAGTAGAGGAGCCGCTGGGACGTGGCTCTTTGACGATGTGCGCAATGAGAACGGGCGACCCTCATAGCGACGAAGCTCTAAGGGAGAACGTGATGTACAGAGGCGCAAAGAAGAGGACGAGGTGATAGGAAAGCTGGCAGACTCGGGTTGTACCACAGTGAAGAGTCATGCGATGAGATGCTGCCATCCCGAGCGGGCACGAAACGGCGCTTGCATGAGTGCGTGCAGCGAAGGCGCATGGCAATGACACGCCTCGTACCTGCCTTTCCCTTCGCAAAGAGCAGAGTGATTTATTAGCCCCACCACCTCCCTGGCTCTCTCGCAGCCGGATGCGCACAGACAGCCTGTTCCTCTGTACATGACATTACATTATGATAGCAGAGGCGGCCGCTGGCAAGGTCCCTTCTCTTTCGACATATGCTTTTTTTGTTTTTAAACTTTTCACCAGGACCTCCTGCACTATTCAAGAGTCTCCGAGGGGCAGATGACACCGACACAGAGAAAACAAGGGCCACTTAGTCGGCAGGCCAAGGAATGTACCCGAGAAGCGCCCTCCCCCACGGACGTCACGGTTTTCATAAGTCTTTCGGTTATGGGGTGATGACGGCGGACCCCGGTGGGCGATCAATCAAAGCAAACACGGAGAATGACCCACCCGCAGAATCCCAGCTCGGAGGTTGAGGCGTAAACTCTTGGAAGCTCGGGATCAAGGGTTGAGCAGGGCTTCGCATCCACAGCTTCCCCACGTCTTCCCTGGGAGCAAGTCATCCATTAGAGAGGAAGCCGTCTCTGACGGTTTCGGTATTAAGCAGTTCTCAGATTGCCATAACGCTGCCGGTGCGTATATGCAGCGAGTGTCGCAACAACGTCTCCATTCGACCCCGCTCAGCTTCGCCTCTACAGCCGCGTAAGCAGTGGCAGTTGTAGCTATCACAGCATATACTTGGCAGGGGACATGCGCATCCCCTGAACGTCGTTTTGGTCCCAGAGACAGATTTATATCAAGTCTCTACTTCGTGGGCCGATGCCACGACTCCACTTGTCGACTGCGCCCTTCATGTCAATATCATCATGATCGCTTCGGAGTAACAAAAGCCAAGTCGTGCGGATCCGAGGCATCATGAAGCCGTGAGAGAAGTCAGTACGCGGAATCCAGCACATGGAGCCTGCGCGTGGCACGCTAGAAACCCATGCTTGCCTGCACGTATGATGACATCTTGTATCCCGCATCCCAGGGATGGAACGAGGTGTCGAACGGCACATCTCGCACCTTCAAATCAACGCGCAAGAATGATGGTTTAGGCAAGAAGCTGCACGTGCGGCTCCCTATCGATCTGTTCTTTATGAGCTCGCCTTTGTTACAACTCAAGCCTTGCGTCTCTCTGCAAGGCATTGCTCTTGAAGCCTGGGTGCTCTTTCGGGTACGCGGCGCGTCTGCGTGGGTGTCCCAACCTGGCTTGATCCAAGACTAGAGATTATCAAGCCGGCCCACCCCTTGAGCTAGCAAAGCCATGCATCAACTGCTCTCTTGCCATCCTGGTCGACGCTGGTTCATCCGACGCATTGAATTTTGTCATGTTGTTCCTTGGGGCACCTCCCGGAACTTGGCATCTAGATTTTGAGATTGAATCACGGCAAGTGCCGTCCAATGGGCGCCCGCCTGCCAGAGCATGCTGGCTGCGAGTTCTTCTCCCCGGTCAATTGCCTATCTCGACAGAATACTGACTACGATGGTTGGAAATCCTGGCATCATTTCACGTAGCGTTGAATTGCTTCACCTCCGCAAGGTCAGACCACTTGCTCTGTCCATAGCCAGAGTGGATGCGCACCTGCACCGTGCCGCTCTGTCGATGTCTGGTCGCTTCCTGGATTTCGGCTGGAATCGTGGAACTTTTCCTCGTGTCGATGGAAGAAGAAGAAAAAATAAAAAAGGGTGGCGCCGTGAAGTCGATGCGTCTGATAGACTGTCGGCGTCGACGTCGGACACGAAGGTCGGGGAAGAAGGTTGAAAAGAGCTCATGACACTTTTCCGCGTATGCAAAGTTCATACATCATTGCAAAGGTTTGCCAGGTGTCCAGTGTAGCTGTATCGTGAACACGATAAGGCTACAGAGTGCTCACGCTCCGGAGTTGGCCCAGATTCGTCTCGATGCAACGCGTGCCCCAATAGTCGAGAATCAAGGGGACTAGCTACGCTTCTCGAATGGCTATCCAACGCGGTGTCTCACGATCGCATACGGCCAGGGGCCTGGACCGTGGTGCCCAAAGCCCTGTTGCTGCTGGGGTGGTTCTAGCGCCGCGGAGCCTGGCAATGATGCACCCCTGTTCATGCTATAGTCAGTACGTACATATTCGAAAATGTTCATGGGACGACGTAGGTCGGTAGGGAAGCGCTGCTGAGTCGTTGTGAGTATCCATGGCCGTGACGAGCCTGGCCTGGCCACATCAGAGCCAACTTGACGATCATCAGCGCCGTCTTTCTTTCCCGCTTCCTTTTCCATTCTCCTTGCACGGCACTGCATACAGCCTCTTCTCTCCCATCACTGTGTCTCACCTTCAAGCACACTCTGTCCTGTGCTTGTCGTCCAATAGAAGGGTCGAGCTGAGCCCGGAATCACCAGTGGTGTGGCAAGGAAGCCGGTGTCAACCAGCCATTGAAACTCGTGTATATGCTGCTATTCCTTGGCCGATACCGTTCTTCATCTTCGCTTTTTCCTTCTTCCCTCCTAAAGCCTCCCCTCCATCGGTAAAGCCATCACCCGAGCCAAGCCGCTTGCGATCACATTCGGCAGGGGCTGCCGTTGGGAAAGAGGTTGGTGATCAAGACTCGTTGGAACGCCACACCTGCTCTTCTCCCTCTGGATCTCCTCTCCCCCTCGACTGGGCCCTTCGGGTGTCGCAAATTCGCTTGACATCCTACCTTGACCACTTCCTTATATCCAAACGTGGGTTGCTCCTTTGCCCTCAGCTGGACAGCACGCGGTGCTTTCCCATCTGGTTTGACCGACCCCCTCCCCATGAATCATTAGGTTCCCAGCCCGCGAATACATGTTATCTATCGATGAGTTGCGTCACGAATGCGGCTTGTCAGCGTCGCACGTATTTCTCCATCATCAGCGGGATTATGAATGACGGGAAAATTCGCTTCCGCTCAACTTTGTTGCAGCACCGACTCCCCCTCCCGGCGGGAATTGTCACACGTCGGATCTCTGTTGACTGCTCCATCTGAGCCAGGCAGGCGTCAGGTGTTTGCCCTCGATCAAGGGTGCTCCATGATAGTCATCGTCTACGGTACCCCCTTCGGCACCGCACAGAAGAGTCTTCAAGACTTCAAACTCGGAGCGAATGCACCTGATCACACAGCTACGGGCTAGCAAGTATTATACCGTTGCTGCAATCGACAGACGGACCCATAACTACCCTTCATAGATCACCAAACTGGCGCCCCTCGCCGTGTTTCTGCCTTCGAAGGCGCCGCCATCACAAGACAGTCCAGGCTCTGCCGTAAGCGACTCAACCATTCCAACTGTCTCGAATTCCCCTAAAACCCCATCCACGCCGTCTTGGGGTAACAGAAGCTTGCCGTCCTTGACGCCGTTCCCGGGCTCTACAGCAGCGATCTCGAGTGACCAGGGCTATCTCCAATGTGCCGGTCCTGAAGATCCAAGGCTGACCGGGCTTCGGATCTCGATGTCGCAGAGACTTCCTGGAACTGGGCCTGTTTCTTGTCGATCTCCTCCCCCGGCAACGGCCGCAAGTGGTGCGGGTTTGCACCTACGCGAATCAATCGGCTCAGATCTGGATGTACATGATGCGGCCGCGGATGGCGTCAAGTCAGAATCCGGCAGGAAGCATCAGGCATCTGCCAGGTCCTTGGGCATGCTCAGTATCCTCAATCCGACCGACTCTCAGTCGCTGGAGGTATTTGATAGGGGCAATCGAGGACCCGGCCCATCTACCAATCCCAGCCCTTTTTTTGGAGCCCAAGGTCTTCAGAGGCAGACAGCAGCTAGCCACTCAGCCGCAACGTCCTACCCAGGGACGCCCATTGACAGCCAGAGATCTTCAACGGCATCATTGGCATCGGTGACCGAAGGGCTGTCGACGACCTGGCAGCTTCCCGGCCCAGGGGAACCCAGAAAGACTTCTAGCCCGAGAACGTTTGCGGCCAGAACCTCTGTTCTTGGGCCATCGACGAGCCGACCTGGTACCACAGATATGCCAACGCCTGGGCCTGCTGCAGTGGTTCCGCCAGCCCATCGCCCTCACGAGTACGACATGCTGAACCAGTCGAGACATCTTCCTAGCCTGCATCGGAGCGGACTCGGGCACGCTCACCAGTCTGCTGGGGCCGGGACACTCAAATTTCCAACGTCTCTGTCTCAGCCGCGGGCTCGACCTCATGATCCGACACACATTCCGAACCAACTTGCAGGCGCTCGAAAGGGTACCGACTCGCCTTTCGTACATGAAAATGCCAATTTTCGGTCCGGGCCACCTTCGGCACCAATACAGGGCCTCCAGCGTCCAGCAGATGGTTCGCAGTCCTGGGCGGATATCATGCGACGATCTGGCTTGGGAGCGTCAGGGGTCCTCGAGGGGCAGCAAGCATACATGGCACTGCCAGGCAATAGTGTACCCATACCGGTGCAAGTAGACTACTCGCAGGCGTCTAGAAAGGCGGACGAAAAGCGACAGCGCAATGCGAAGGCGTCGACTAGGCACAGACGGAAGAAGAAGACAATGCAAGAAGAAAATGTGAGGCAACTCCAGGACGTCAAAGAAGAACGGCAGCAATTGGTGGAAGAGCTGGAATACACGAAGCATCAGCGAGACTTCTACAGAGAGGAGAGAAACAGACTGAGGGACATTGTACTGCGCGCTCCCAGTTTGCATCATCACGCCGCGGGGCCTCCCAGTCCTACTCCGACGCGAAGCACCGGTTCACATACAGAGCCAAGTCCAGTCACGCGGCACGCCACCCCAGCGACCGCATCAGCTTATCCAAACGAGTCTCTGACGTCGAACCGATCGTCACAGCAATTGATGGCAGAAGAACGCCAGGAAGTTGGGGGGCTAGGATTCGCCTCCGCCGTCTCAATCGGGTCACTGACGTCGCTTGCGAATCACGGCAACGGGGTCATGGCGCCGCGACCTCGGTCCGCTGCATCACCTGGGGGGCGTGGGGAAACATTGCCGCCATTAAGGGCTGTGGAAGGACCGCTGCCTTCTGCCCAGCATATTGTACTCGGCCATGCTCGTGAGCAACATGGGCAAGATGCCAGAACTGGACAATGGCACTCTGTGCCTCCTGGACGGGCCGAAACGGGATGGGCCGTGGCCCCCAGAGGATTTGGAAACAGCCAAAGCCGCACTCACCAGTGGTGAGTTGAGTTGATATCTCGGGGCTTCGGCGGACAAGATCATGGCCTCTAAGCTTGGAATTGGGAAAGGACGGACGGCAAGGAAAGTGGAACGAGGACATGCATGCTGTCTCGCCGCGATGCCAACCTTGACACCTGCCTCCGAACTAGCGTGGATATCCTATTTCCTCCTTTTCTGCAAGCCGCCCGGACAGTGCAGCCAAGCAACCCTTGTTCCGGCAGGCTGCAGGGACGGTACATTGAATCACCGGGCAGAATGCACGTGTGTCCCATGGTCAAGATGGGACGTCAAGCCACGTCGCCGCCACCCGGGGTCAAAGAACCCCAAAAATCAATTCCCCAACGGATTATACAAATCGCGTCTCGCCTCACCTTGGTGGCACGGAGCACTCGATGGAAGCGGGCGCAACGCAAATGAGATGATACCCTGGAGCGAAGGACTGGCTGTCGGCGTCACTAAGCGTACAAGAGAAAACCCGGGGCGAAAAGGGCAACGCGAGACGGAAAGGCTGGGCCGTTGTAGAGATGTTGGTGGATTGCTTTCATGTGTAATTATTGATGCGCGGTACATTCTTCTGCTATACTAGTTTTCCTTTGCATCATACGACTCCTGGACGATTGTATTCACAAAAGTTAAATTTGGTCAGGATCGAAAGACAAAGGATGCGATTCCGGTCGATGGGTGGCAATGATGCTAGACTTTTTGGTTTCGAAAAGAAGCTTTCCGCTGGCCAGGGCAGCTGTCGCAATGGGACGGTTGCGGCTGATATGTGAACCCCACCACCGACGCCGTCGCCGCTGCTTGCCCCTTTCAAGCTTGTTTTCTTTGGTTCGCGCGCGCTAAATCGGGGTACGTACTCACTTAAGTAGTATGTACAAGACGAATTGCCGAGCTACAGAATTTGTGCATGCTGCAAAGGGCCCCACTCGTGCTTTGTGCCGTAAAGTACATAAGTACTTTACTTTACAATACATCGTTTGCAGCTCGTCGCCTGGCACCCCGGACAGCTTGCACTCCCGACGCCACGGTTGCGAAAACTCGCCTCGGCATATGTGTATAGTCCGTCCAACCACCAGCCTCGCCAAACTCTGTCGGAGCTCTTCTTCCACATTGTCTCCAAACCGTACAGGGCGAGCCACGTTCCCTGCTGAACCGGAATCTGCTCTGCTCTGCTCTGCTCTGCTCTGCTCATATTCGGCGACCATGGCCCTCCCCTTTACCGTCGCGACCATCGAGGTCGATTACCCAATCTATGCTGTCGACTTTGATCCCGAGAACGCGAACAGGCTAGTCGTCGGCGGTGGAGGCGGTTCAGGGAGATCGGGTGTCGGGAACAAGATTGTGAGCTTTCCTGTCGTTGGTCCCGTTTGGAACACGACTGACCTGGGCACTGAGGCACTCCGCAGACCGTCTTGGATGCATCACATCAGGGCGAGCTTCGTCTCGCTGGCGAGATCGACCTGCCGCGGGGAGAAGATAGCGTCATGTCCCTCGCCGTCGGACCGCACAATGGAAAAGTCACTCACGTCATCGCCGGCATCAATTCTTCGCCAGACGACGTTGCCAAAGGCACGAATCAGCACTTGAGAGTATTCGCTTCAGAGCCAATCAGGGCGAAGTCATTGTCATCGCCGAATGGCAGCAGCTCAGCCAAGCTGCGAGCTTTCCCCGAATCCAAAATCACCGAAGTCTCCCGCACCGCTCTCTTTTCGAGCCCCGATAAGAGCATGTATCAGCGCTTGCTGCGCATCTCGGGGCCCATCGGCGTTGCCGCATCTGCCTTGGGCAAGGAAGCACAAGTGGCCGTCTTCGATGTCAAGGCGCCGAGACCCCGACCCCGTGGGCTCCTTGAATTGGCCGAGGACGCCGAGGCTGTGGATGTGATTCGGACGGGCCCGGACGAGTTCCAGTTGGCGTATTGTGACAAGTATGAATTGTATACGGTCAGGATTGGCAGCGAGGCAAACAGTGATCCCGAACTCGTCTTTTCAATGCCCGACGACCACGGCGAGAGACCAAAGTTCAGGTGTCTCCGCTATCTCACACCCGAGTTTGTCCTCGCTGTTTCCAACCTACCGAAAAGAAACACTGGCATCTTGATTCAAGGACTTCGTCTCCCGTCGCCCGGACACGAGAAAGCAAGATTGGCAGTCACGGCGCGGATACCAGGGAATACCTCGGCCACAGCTCTTGCTGTCACACAACTGTCGCCGCTATCGTTGGCTCTCGATCCGATGGCCGACTCTCAATTTGTCCTTGCCGTTGCGGCCAGTGACTCCTCGATCTCGCTCTACACTGTCAATCACCAGACGTCGCCGGCCCTCAATGTCTTGTCGCATCTTCATCCATTTTACACTCTCAAGAACGTTCACGGCAACGAACAGATATCCGGCTTGGCATTCTCAACATTCACCACACCTAAGACGCACATTCGGCCCCAGCACGTCAAGCTCGCTAGCACGTCACTACAGAAGACGGTCGTTGTCCACAACATTCCTCTGAAGAAGTACGTTGACCGGTCACAGACGCGGGACAAGAGGGGTCCCGCACGACCTGCCCGATACGTCGTGGCGCTGCGGTCTCGTGGGCCGTCTAACCAGCCCCTCATAGCGACTCTTACCGTTATTGTGCTTCTCCTTGCCATCGTAGCCCAGTCAGTGAAGGAGATGTACGGAGTGGGCCAACCCCTGATCTTCTCACAACGGTTTCTCCCTTCCTGGCATGGTTCGCTCAGAAACCCAGACTTCCAGCCGAGTTTTCTGTTTGAGAACCGGCTAGCATCCCGTCTCCAAGACAACAAGATCCTAGGAGCAGGTCAGAAGCTCGTCCTTTTAGAAACCCCTGTTCACGCGAATGGCGACAAGGTGGCAAAGAAGCCGCAGGTACATGTGGATGTTCACGACTTGAATGCACATCGGAATGCCAAGACGTGGGATCAACTTGTCGCAGATGAGCAGCACGCTTGGAAAGAAAGGCTCCGAGAAGCAGGCGCGTGGACGCAGCACATGGGCGAGAGTGTTTTCAAGGGCGTGTTATTCGGCGAATTGGCGGGCATGGTCGGCCGTGCTGTAGCAGGCTGATTGGCTTTTTCTTTTGGAGCATGTGTGATGATGGCGCTGCAGCGTTGGTGTTTGGACGAGGAAATGCGCTGCCAAGGAGCGAGGTTTAGCTACCGGAGATCTACGCGCCTCGCACAGAGCGATATACCTTTGCTGGGCTAAATGGCTGGCTTTCAAATGAGTTGAGTAGTGATATATCACGCGCGTGTCATCTTATTTCCGTCATGGGCCATTTTATCAAATAGTGTTTAGCATCTGTCGGCTGCGCTGGAAGCAACTGCTGCCTCGTTCTTTCTCCTCGAGGCCTCCTGCCTTGTCAGCGTCCCACCACCTGCACCTGCCAACTGCGTCTGGAAAGTCACACGATCCACCTCATGCTCGCCATTTTCAAAGCGAGTTCCCTATCTTTCCTGTGCTTGGCTGGAGTCTCCAATCCCAATGCCGAAGGTTCAGCCTGGCCACTTGTGACAGCACCACGGCTCCTATGGCTCGGGTACCAGCAAACATGTCCAAAATCCATGTTGTCGTCAGCTCATCTCTGCTTATGGTGTGAGTCTCTCATTTTGCTTCAACGAAAATCATGCAGTCTGGAGCCAAAATTTCATGTTGAACATGTAGACCAGGTGGTGGATCATCGTCATTGTTTACCGATATCCAACTCTATTCAACGTCGACTGTCTGAACAAACAAAACGGGCAGGGTGATATGGCGACGGCCAGCAATCATGAGCGCGCCAGGCTCAATGCATCCAAGCTCGCCCTGATGATCGAACCCCGGCCACTCCCCGTGCTGACTCCATTGATTCTGCACATGATTGCAGTGGTGCCGCCTGACTGGCGATTTCTTTTCATCGGCTCTTCATGGAGCTTGTACAATGTCGAGCAGTCTCATGCTATCCAGGTTCAGCGTATGTTGGGAAAGATTGATCTTCTGAAGCTTCCCAAACCGTGGAGACTGGAGAGAGATGAAGACGTGTCGAGATTGCTCACAGATGTGCGATTCTACGACGAGTTCATCTCAGGCGTGGCATGGTTGTTCAAATTTGAGCACGATGCAATATTGTGTGCAAACTCTCCCGCCAGCCTCGATGAATGGCTCTCTTGGAGCTGGGCTGGGCGTCCAAGGTAAAACTGCTGAGCATCAACTTGAACTTTTTGGGGCATATGCGAGTACTATGATCTGACACAGAAGTATGGGCAGAGTGGCTGATGGGCTGCAGCCCACGAACACGACCACGATCGGCTTATCCATCCGCCAGGTGTCAACTATCAGAAGAATCCTGAGCTCTCATAAACGACTCAACAACACAGAGCCAGAGGATGCGTGGTTCCATGAGCGCATCGCAGCGTCATCCACCGAGACAATTGCGCCGTTTTTCCAGGGCTCCTTCTCCCACAGGTCTGAAGTCACACGAAAGCCAATTGGATACAATGTGCCGCGGGAGCGATTCGCTATCGAGTCAGGTGACGGCACAATTGTTGGTCTGCTCCAGGAGCAGCTCAGATACTGCCCTGAGCTAAGCTTGATTTTGGGACCCGACGTTGGGAGGAGGCCACTCTGTGCTGATGACGGCGACGAGGGAGTTGGCATTGCTTCGGTCGACGCTGCAGCGATATACGAGGAAGCGCACGGAGCTGATGGCAAGGAAGTCGGGGACGGGCGAAGCAAGAGACCAATAATTCCGCCGGAGTCTGCCCGTCCATCGCCACTGAGATACTCATGATGTGTCAGACGGTTTTTGGGCTTCCGAACTCAGAGTGGACCATCACATGCTTTGCCTTTGTTCTGCTGGATGCGATGGGAGGAGCTGCGGCTCCTCATAGATCAGATGGCTTTGCCGGGCTATGCCATTGGGAGCACACGGGGCTGCTGACAAAGGTTTGGGGACGCAGATGGCCGATGCACGGTGTTGACGATTTTGTTGCTATCTGGTCAATGGATTTCGTTTGCTACGTTGACGACAGTGGCGGCCGTTGCGGTGCGATGTTTGCGGGCATGATCGCTGGCTGGGCTGAGAGGTTGAAGAGAGACTAGGTTGTTGATGCGCGGCATATCACGTTTAATCAAGGCGCGCCATGTCATTGGCGGACGGGTGTGTCGTTTGACAAGGTACCGTGGGTTTTATTCTAGAACTGGGCTCTGGAGAGGAGGGGGGAGGGGCCCTTGGCCACCCCCCCCTTTGGAAAAAAAAGAAAATGGGAAAAGCAAAAAAAAAAAAAAAAAAGGGAAAAAATTCCCAGCGCAATGGCTCTGACCCTCTCTTTCGTCTCTGTAACTGCCACGATCTCATCTAAATGGACAAGGGGCCATGCCTGCCGTCGCGCTTTCATGACGAAGCATGTGCCGGGTACTTAAGTACGTACTGTAGCTTGGGCGAAATGGGCAATGCACCGTACCGCACGTTCCAGCGTTTTGTTTCTTTCTTGCTTTCCTTCTTTCCTTTCCCCCTACCGTACCGTAACTGTCAGCAGCCGGCCCCCGCCCCTGCTGGCCGCGGCATGTCGAGGATGCACCGAAGAACCGAGTTCCCGGTACCGAAACAGTGTTTTGTTGACGAAGCAAAGCGTGCGTGCGTGTGTGCGTGCGCAAGACAAAGCAACGATAACGCTCTGCGCCGGGACGGACGGGGGCCCAGGGAACGAAGGGAGAGAAGATTGAGAAAAGGAAGATTGCCCTGTAGATAGACTTTGAAAGGGAGGGGGGGTGTGCAAGGCAGCAGCGATCTTGCAGCGAGCGCAAACTCAGAAAGAAGGAGTAAAGATGGTTGTGGGATCGTTTAGACAAAGGCGGACAGTCACACTCTCACACACACATACACACATACACACACCCACACCCACGGATACGCTATCTGGACTCTCCTCACACACACACCACACACACACCACACACACACTACACACACACATACGCCACACACACTCATACACACGCACACATATATATACGCCACACGCACACGCACACACACACACACACATACACATTGGACACCTGCCCACCAGCAAAAGAGGTGCGCGATGCTACAGGTCGACGGGCGGCACACCCTCGTCTGGCTGGCTGGCTGACTGTCCATCCATCTGCAGACCTGCGCAGCCCGCACGCGGGCCTCACAGTTTTCTCTCGTCGGAGTGCTGGCGTACTCCATGTAGTGCGAGTTGCTGTGCGAGTTGCGACTTGCGCGCGGGATGTGCCTCGAGTAAGTAAGTAGGTAAGCAAGGCAGGTAAAGCAAGGTACAGCAGCCGTCGACGTGCACGTGAAGAGGCACGTAACATACGGATACAGTATGTACCTGCTCGCATCGCATCGCATCGGAGGAGGCCGCAAGGGACGGAGGGAAAAGGAGGAGAGTGTGCAGCGGGACGGACGGGCGGGCAGTCCGAACGGCAGATGCGTGCATGTCACAATGCACACACACGCACACACACGCACACACGCACGCGCGCATGCATGCATGCATGCATGCACGCGTGTATGCGCCCACGAGGCACGAGGCACGAGGCACCAGGAGAAGAGAAAAGGGAAACCTAAAAAAAAAAAAATTAAAAAAAAATTAAAAAAAAATTGACAAAAGGCGTGCGCGGCTGACAACGGCTTGACGCCTCGTTTCTTGCATGCTGTGCCGGGGGCGGCGCTCTTGGGGGCCAGTCAGCCAGTCAGCCAGCCAGCCAGCCGGCGAGTGAGTAAGTAGGTGAGTGAGTGAGTGGGCGCCATCGCCATCTGGAAAAACAAAGTGAGTACGTACGTGCGTGCGTGCATACATACATACATCCAGGATATCGTGCATGCATCAGCAGCGGCAGCAGCAGCAGCGTTGTGGCGCGGCGCGCCCTCCTCTCCTCGTTCCCACTACGTTTTTTCCCCCTTCATATCCTATCCTCCCCTCCCCCCCGCGCCCAAGAATAGTCTTTTCTCCTTTATCCGCTCAAAGAACAGATACGCCAGAAAAAAAAAAGAGACAGAGAAGCAAAAGGGAAGAAAGGGAAAAGGGAAGGAGAAAGCTAAAGTATCATTAGCACTGTTGCGCCTGCTGCTGGGTGGTAGTCATGATGGGGCATCGCCTTCCCCCCCTCGTTTGCCTCTCCCAATTTTTTTCTTTTTGCGCCAAGGGGGGCCCGCCCACGCATGACAGGCAGATACACACACCATACAATTATACAGACACGATATAGCACGTTCACACGCACATACATACGTACACATATGCATACAAGTGTACTTGTTGAGTCAATAATGCGACGCAAAGTAATTACCGCCTTGTTCCCTGTAAGTTCGTAAATAGGGCATTCTAGGATGTACTCTCTCGTGAGTCCCGTCCGTCTTGGCGATGAGTATTCCACTGCTGCGAACAAGTATGATCGCGTGGTTCGATGCTATACAAAGAAAGCTTGTACCCTGGCGAAGGACCGACGGTTACTCAATTTGTTGGCGCTTTCATGGGGATGCAGGATCTGGACAAACAATATCTTCCGCACCAATGGACAAAGTATGCTACAGCACAGCCTCACCTTGCTATGCTGCTCTGATAATCCGCATTGGAACTACACTGCCCTAGGAAAGATTTGTTTAAAGCCACTGGGCATAAGAAGGGAGAAAATATTATTCTTAATGTGTCAAACTCCAACTATACTGATAGAATGCCACCAAAACATCTAAGGAGCAGTACAAACAAAGGAAAGCGTGAAGCAGAGTCTGGTGATGAGGCCCCCAGAAAGAAGACAAAGAATTCTGCCAAGTAAAGTACGTAAAATATGTTTGCAGTTTGGGCGACGGATAGCCCACCCCCCTCCCCTCCCCTCCTCTTGGTCTGCTAAAGCATCTAGAGCGCCAGCCAGCCAGCAGATAGAGGGACCCATCCAAGGGTTTGACTGCTGTCAGCAGGGATTGCATAGTAAAGTACATACACACAGGTCGGCAGGGGTAAAAATTAAACCCCCCCGGAAGTACCAACAGGGGCCCTCTCATCAGTAGAGGATGAAGTCAGCAAACGATAGGCCTCGAATTATAGCACACTTTCGGAAGGGAACAAGTTAAATCCAAGGTGAAGCCGGCGTACCCAGAGTGTAAACGGGGCAGCGGGGGGCAACTTTCAGGCACCTGGCCCGCTGTGAAAATTTACGCCTGAATATCTGTGCAACAACAGTGCCCGCATCGAATAGCAGGCAGGCAGGCAGGCAGGCAGGCAGGGGGAGGGGGGGGGGCGGCGCGGATGGAGAGGAGAGAAGAGAGTCCAAGTCCGAGCCACTCGTGACTCTATTTCCGTCCGCGGTGGTCCTCGTGCACGTTAATTTCCACGCGAACAGACCGATTGAGCGGTGGCTTGGGGAGCGGCAGCGCCGCGAGCTATCCTGTCCTGTCCTATCCTATCCTGTCCCATCCCATTCCATAATTGTCCTATGCGAATGACGTTTTGTTGACCCGCGGTAGGATCAACGAAACGCACCGCCGGTCACTCGAAGCCCTCCTCAGATAAAGGTGAGATGGTAGCAATACAGGCCAGCAAGACATCGAGCGAAGCGAGGCCGGCCCGCCGCAGGCGACTCCCGGTAGGGCCGCCGGAGGCATCGAGCGCAGATATCCGACTGTTTTCTATTTATTTTCCTTTGCCGTTCACGCAGAGCAGAGAGAGCATGCATGGACATTGTCATTGACGATGGGGTTTGCCACCATCTTTCGCGCAAAAAAAAAAAAAAAAAAAAAAAAATAGCTGGGATTCAGGGCAAATGGATGTTGTCTCGCCGAGACTGCGAAGAAGAGAAAGAAAAGAAAAGAAAAACGTTGGCCGGTGCTGCAGGACAGCGCCGACAAGACGGTGATTGTGCAAAGCGAGTATAGTGATAAGGCGTGGTCTGCCGCGCTACACGCCGAGCATGTGTGCACAGTAGGTGGACGGGCGGGTGTCACGTCACGTCTGGTTGCTGCCATCCGGAAGGGGGAAACGGAACAACAAAAAAGAAAAAATCGGACGGAGAGCCCGCAGCGCCCGCTCAACCGGTGGGAAACAAACAGGCAGATCGGAGGTCACGTCGTCTTTTTTGGGAACGAACAGAAAACGTTTTGGAGGTGGGTTGTGGAAAGAGCCTCGCGGGTTAAGGTCGCGTGCACGGATGACAGCGGCCATCAGGGACCTTCCTTGAACTGGGGTTCATGGGCAGAACTGACGGAAACACCAGAGAGAGAAAATGGTGTAGAGGCAAGGAAGGAAAGAGGAGGAAGAGAAACAGGGAAAAAAAAGAAAGAAGAAAAAAAGCGAAATGATGCGAAGTAGTCCTTCTGCTATCTGTCTATGAAGAGCGCGCAACAAAAAAAAGAAAAAGGAAACAAAAGGGAAAAGCAAGACTTTCGCGTCGCCGGTCGCGCGCAACATCTCTCATCTCTCGTATGCCTCTGTCATTCGTCTCGCTGCTGTGTCGTTCGTATTCTATTCCCTCCTGTCATTCATCGTTCAGCACCGTGTAGGCGTGCAGCACAGGCGTCCTCGCCCCGATAGTCTGGTCCGTCGCCACAGCTCATCTATTC